>VZRN01003679.1:982537-998246 GCA_013397935.1 Dasyornis broadbenti
GAAAAAGGGAGAAAACCAAAATGAAACATGAGAATGATCAGTAGCATAAAAGGATGACCTATCAAAACCAAATAAGGAAAGAGGCATTGCTTTTCTAAAAATGAAGAAAACTTGAAACTGTAAATTTCAGAAAAAGAATTAGAACTCTTCTTTCCCCTGGTACTAAAAGAAAAAAAAAACCACAAGTCATTAAAAAAGTTGGCAGGTTTCATCAACAGAAGATTCTTTCCTTTGGAAGCAACTTGATATGTAGGTTAGGAAGAAAACTAGAAATCCTGCATGAGAATTCTGCATGTTTTCAGAAAGGCTTGAAAGGCAAGTGCACTGATCCTGACTGGAAAGGGATTGTACCCCAAGGAGTTGTTGATCTACATGTCAGTTGATTGCAGTATGCCCAGATCTGTGCTGCCCTGCACATCCAGAGTGCCCTTCAGGCTGTGTTGTGCTGCACAGCTCCTTTGGCTGCAGGACAAGCTCAGTGATCTCACGCTGTCACTTGGACACTGAGGAACTTGCAAGGAATCTCCTACTTGGTACCAGTGCTTATGCCTTCTGCATGGCCTCCCCTTGAACTAAAAGTGCAGCAATAAATTCTTGTGTAAATATTATTGCCATTTGACTGTGAAAATGGTGAATAAAGTTGTTTCCTTGTAAGAAAATCCTACAGCAGCTCAAATGACTGAAATTGGACACTGACTTCTACAGACAGGGTCTACGCACATGCTGCACATGGATAAGAGGCTTAATCAATGCTATGTCTCCAAGGGTTCCCACCATCCAAAGGGACATAAAATTATCTGCAGTATTTTCTCCATATAGCATTAGATCTAATAAATAGCATTTTAAAGGCACCTTATAGTGTCTTTCTTGCTGGCATCAGAAGGGACCAGCACCCCTGGTGTAAAACAGGTAAACAACAAATAAAGCAGAAATAAGAAAAAATCAACAGACTATTTGCCAAATCCCATCTTGAATTAAACAGATTTAGTTTTGTTGCAGGTTTTTCTTGTTTGGTTTTTTTTCCTGGATTTTTTTTTATTGTTCTATTCTCACCTGTTTCTTTTCTGACACTCTGTTGTCTGCTCTAATTTGTGAAAATAAAAATGTATATTTGCATTTATCATAATTTGATTTAGGCTAATGGTATTTTCAAAATGAATGTGCTTTACCCTCAAGGTTATAGTAAATTAATGAAGTGGAGAACTAGGATCGTTTTAAAGGTTCTTCGGCTCCCCAGTGCATTCCCTAGAACATCCGGCAAAATGTCATCCCACAGAGAGTATTGCATACACAGGTTTGAAAACCAGCAAAATCAAGTGGCAGGGGAGGAAGAAATGCTAACCAGTGAATAGGAATTATCCAGTGTAATCTTTGGTTGAATACAAGGTATCGAGAACGGCATGCATAGCTGGAGAGTTTGTCATACCCTCCTCTGTGGATGTTCTTAGTCACAAACTTGACAAACAGTGGTCTGAAAGAGTACAGGACTGTAGAGTACATGGCATAACCTTGTAGAGGGAGATGGATTGAAGACTTTCTAAAACCCGTTTCCAGCATCAGGATTGATTGATACTCTCAGATATCTTTTTTAGAGCATAAGTAGGGAATAAAGACAACTTTTTTTTTTTTTTTCTGTTTCCCCACAGAGAATCTATAGTTATTTTAATTGTATTGCCTGTGACTGAATTGTCAATAAACCATTCTTTAACTCTAGATTTTCTTTGATGTTAAGAGTAAGTTCAGAGTAACAGGTGGAAAACAAGCTGTGCTATCTTTCTGACTATGTATATTCTGAAAATTCTGGGTAAGCTTAGGGGTAATTAGTAATACAAAATAATTTTCTGAAGAGCAGCAAGGTGTTTCTTTACCAAACTTCATAAGCAACACGATCCTGTAGTTTTCACAAGAGGGTCAGTGAAGGAAAAATATCTCCTAATGACTAATATGAGAAATAAATACTTGATAAAACAGAAAAGGAATGAAACATCTGAGAAGTTTTTTCTGTTCTGTTTTTTTTTCTTATCAGGTATTGTAATAACAACAAAATATATCTAAATTGTCAGGAAAAGGCATTTTATATAAAGCTACCAAGCTTAAAAAAAAAAAAAAATACAATCTCAAAACCCCAAAACATCCTATCATTAGTGTGTATGGAAAACCTGGTTTCATTTTCTTTCATGCATTTGGTTTACATGAGGAATTATTCTCATTTTTCTTTTGCAAAACATTCTTTCCCCTCCTGTGGGAAATCTAATGGAATCTAGTTAAGAAGTTATTTTCCCTTTGGATGTTCTCAATTGGTTTTTAATGCAGCAGGAAGAGAACGGAATATTTCCCCGTTGCTATACACTAACAAGAGTTTGTTTCCTTACATATGCTGACATTGTTATCATTTTGCCTTTAAAGTGGCTGCTGTTTGGAGAACACCTACACTGTGCAAACACCCCACATGTTCTATGCCCAAATATATAAAGCTTTTGTGACCAAAAAATGTCCTTCCCTTTGTCTTTTCTAAACCTTCTGTTTCTGCAGTGAGCCTTGTTGATACCACGTAGAGTTGTCTTTCAGTTCCTTAGTTTACCATGCCTTAAAATGATAACATATTTTTATATTATGAAATTTTGCAGACCTGACTGTGGAAACACTTTAAATAATTTCTATTCTGTTTATACAGATTTCTGCTAATGCTTCCAGGATGATGGATTTTTTTGGATTTTTTATCTCCAGTGTCATTTCTGTATTTGAGAAGGTGTCTGATGACTTGACTGTATACTGAAATATTAGCCTTGATCTGTAGCTTCTCTCTTTTATGTCTTGTATATTTAATTTTATTTCCTTTGATCCCTGTTTCTTCATCTTTGCTGATATTTTCTTTGTTCTTTTGCTCCACCCAGCCCTGTACTTTGCTCTTCTAAGACTCAATCACCTCCATTTTCATTTAATCCCTGACTATGCCGCCACCTGTATCTTTGTTGTCACAGTTCTGATGTCTCTCTACTGGTTATCTTTTCATCTGGCTATCTGGTTTTGTTTAGATTTTGGTCTTTTAAATTCTCCACCATTGCTTGAGTCTCTTTTAATCTTCCCTTAGTAATGCTTCTTGTTATAGCTCTTGATCTTTCAGAGAGGAGTGACAAAACTGACAGGGACCATTGCTTATTAAATCTAAATTTAAAACACCAATAAGTAGTCACTCATTGCTGCTGAGATATATAAAGTATGTGACCAGAATTAAAGATGCACAGCACAATAAAGCCTTATTTCTGCACCTGATGCACTCAGAGATTGCAGTGGAGGCTTGTGGCTACTCAGAATCAGGGCTAAACTCTTTGGCTGTGTATAACCTCACTTCTGCTTACCAATTACTCCAAGCGTTTTTATGCATGTTTGAGTTATTCATACATTTCTGATGGAAGATTTAATTTGAGTACAGGGGCACTAGCCTGGAAGATGTGGTACATCATTAATACTTATTGCCCCATGGAAAAGACAGGTTTCAAACTGAGCTATGACTTCCCTAAATCACTTCATAAATACCCTCTTCTGTAAGTGGATGAATCAAACATAAATGTAAATGTCATACCTGAAGAAATGACAAAGAAATTAAACATGTATTAGAAGTGATATTTCACATTTTGATGTAGATGCAAGAATAAAAACTAAGTAGCAGTATGAAAACAGACTTTTAGAATATCTGAAATCCTGCTTAAACTTTCTCAGTGTTTCTGTTCATGTTTATGTACAAAGATTAAATTTCTTCCTGAAGTAGGGATATAAAAAAAAAGTTTTATATCAGAAATCTTGTCTGCTAATGTTTTCTTTACATTTTTAAATGTGTGTGCATGTATATGTATAAAACCAAATTTATGATCCCGTGATCTATTTAGGACCATAAATAACGTTTTCATACATAAAAATGCCAAGACATATATACCCTTTTATTTGTTTAAGCTGAAGTTCCTCTTTAAATTTTCCTTTTAAATTCCAAAAGGATAAGTCAGACAACTTATTCAGCAGATTGATTAAGGTCAAGTTACTTTTGGCAATATATGAATCGTTTCTCATCTTTTTGTCAGACAACATTCACATTTATCCAAGTGATTTCTGAAATTAAAATAATGAATGCATTTTTAGACTTCCAACTAATGGAAACTAGCACAGAACTAATGTGCAAGCACAAAAAATTAGAGATGGATGGAAAAAAGATGTGGTTTTAGCTTCCATTTTCCTGAAAACAGATTTTTTTTTTTTTTTTTAAATTGCTTTTAAAGTTTATTAAATGTTGTGGAACGATGGCTGGAGGTAAAATCAGAGGAAATGAAGAAGTTACATTCTCATCCTAACAGAAGTTAGAATGGTACAGAAACTACAGAGTGAAATGGAGCTGCTGCTGCCTGGATGAAATGCAGTTGGCTTGCTCAAAACTTATTCCGGGATGAGTCCCCACACACACAATCTGCAACCACAAGCACCTGCTAAGGGAGATGGAACAGAGGGTGGAGTAGAGCGGAGATGATGTAGCCAGGCTCTGCTGAAATCCTTGCAGGGAGGAGAACTTGGTGGTACTTCACAGCTGGGAAACTGCATAGTACCTGTCAGTGAGGGGAGATGGGAGAAGATGTCTTGCTGCTAAGCCAACAACTTTGCTGAAATCTTTCTCCTCAAATGAACTTGGTTCACTGTGTCCTAATTGTAATATTAACGCACTCCTGTTTGGTAAGAATCACACTCTATTCATACAATACTTTCACTGGGGATTAGAACTTGGCTGTGTATTGCTTTGGATACATTTTTGCAGTCAGATAATGTCACTGACAATCCTTGAACCATAACCTGTCACAGTTTTATGTTTATGAAGGGTGTTATTCCACAGACTGTTAGTGTGAGTCCTTCACAGGCACTGGCAGTGGGCAACAAATTCCAATAAAGTGGAAGGCCCACTGAGGGGTCTCCCTTACACTCTTTATGTATTTCCCTGAATAAGTCAGTCAAACCACCCTCCAGCAGAGTAGGACTGTTCAGTGGAGGGTTCCCATAAAAGGATGCTGACAGGCTGGTCAAGAACACTGATAGACAAATCAAATACTAAGGTTTGGAGAAATCTCCCCTTTGTAAATGATGGATGTCATTGTGAGAAAATTTCTGACAGAATAATTTTTGTTAATAAAATTTTGTGACAGTACTGATATTTGGTGTCCTCTCTGCTCTTTATTATTCATACTTTTCAGAAAACAAAATTTATAATTTATTTTCAGGTTATATAATATTTTCAGACATCTCAGACATAAACACATCCTGTAAAAAACAATGTACTAGTCTTCAAGTTTTTCTAAAGGGCCAAGTTTTTCGACAGAAACTTCTGAAGTCAGAAAATGCCGTAAAGTTTAATTTAAAAAGTCTGCTTTTTGCTACAGCTGTTAGCAACACCAATCCTTTATCTAAAGTCCAAGTGGACCACCATTCACAGACTGTTTCATCACTTCATGGTTCCATCCACAGTGATCAAAAAAGTGAACAAATTTTAAAAATCAAACACACTTTCACTGTTGCTCCCTCTTTATTGTTGTTATCTGATTAGTTCAATAACTTAAAACTTTCTCCAGTGTTTTGTTCCAAGTTCCTTGGTTGGAAGAGAGATACATTTTGGTTTTTTTCTTAGCTCTGTATGGTACAGTCTTGCCAAGAAATTTTTATAAATTCTGATTAAATCCAGCTATTCACAGTTATCAATGATCTGCTTTGGTTCCTGGGGTACTTCTTCCCTTGTTCTCAGCCTTTCTTCACAGGGATCCTGAACCAATCCAGTCTGTTTAATTGCTGTTTCTCTGCACTCCTAAGGATAGCACTGCAGGAAAATCGTGGGTGGACAGCTCAGCACTGACTCACAGTCTCAGTGAAGGTGATGGCGTGACGGATTAAAGCATTACTGTTTGTGGCACACTGACAGACAGAAAGAAAGAGTTGAGTGTGAGAAAAAGCCCCTTCTACTTCATTGTATTCTGAAATCTGTCTCATATGAAGAGTGTGTAGGTATATGATCTCAGATCCCCACATCTTCTGGCATTTACACAGTTTGTGGAAATTAAACTTGCTCTGAAATTGTAGCTTCTAATTCATAAGTAAGTGCAGTTTTGAGGAAATCTGAAACATTAAACATTTAGGTCAAAACTCTAATTGCTTTTCTCATATTAATAAATAATCTAGTCGGGTATAACTTGTCATTGAGGTAATAATATATTCTCCTCACCTAAATATTTCAAGATGTGGCTTACACTAATCAAATAACAAGATGTGGGTTTCAGACTTAAACATAGGCTTGCATCTCTCTCTACTTTTTACTTGTGTAAGAACTTTGTCATTTGTAGCTACAATGGTACGGTTGTGCTGCCAGCAACTACGTTTAAAAAGTGTTCATAGGCACTTTGTAGTTATTAAAAAGTAAATGAAATTGATATCTGAACCCCAAACTTAAACACCAGTTGTAAAAAACCAAGCAATGTCAAAGGAAGAAAAAGTTATGTGATGAGGGTATCTGAGACAAAAAGAACACTCACATGGCTCTGATTTTCTATAATTGAGTGATCCTAATGAAACCATAAATTTTGTCTATGCTAAGCCATAGTTGTATTAAGGCTGAAAATCTTGTAGCACTGTAAGTACGCAGGGAAGCATCAGGCTGTGAGTTAACTGATACTTAGGAAGCAAGGTAATTCAAATGGGTGAATTTGGCTTTAATAGAGCAAAAAGAGCTCAGAAAAATTTCAGATTTCAAATACATAGTAGTACAGAAGTATGTTTCTTAGGTGATTTCTTAGGTGAAAAGTGAACTTTTCATGCAGTAGGTGTTCTTCTAATATCATGAGCTGCAAACTAAAGCCCTATTCACAACACATCTTCTTTGCAGACAAATTAATTATTATCTGTTTTATCATTGGGATAATTATGATGAATGCATAGATGATGTGGTTCTTTCCACCCATTCTTGCAAAACAGTAATTATAGTAGTTGAGAATTCAATCTAATATTTAAAAGAATATAAAACAAGAGTAATATATTTAACTGTAAGGATATCTCAGATATAAAGATAATAAATCTTGGTAACTTAATCATAACCAGAATTTAAAAAACCTTTAAAATACATAACACATGAGAAAGAGAAGCTAATACTCTTATTTGTGACAGCTGGAAAGGAGCAATTTATTACTTGATGGAGTTTCCTTGAGGGGATACTTACATGAAGAAGGCATGTTTAATTGAAACTGCCAAAATCAGTACAGGAAAAAGAAATTATACTGTTCATCAACTTGAAATAAATCTTGAGAAAACACTTAAAGATGCAGGTCTAAGATCTTTACAACAAATATGGCACAGCAAAACAAGAATGTTGTAGTCTAGAAGTTACAGAGGAATCTTGCTTGAAATACTAAGTATGGAAACATAACATATAGCAGGAAATTTTTCATTTCGTACTAGACAGTGCAGAAGCTTACCTATAAGCAAATGTATGGATTAATTTTATACATATATATAAATATACTTTTAAAGGATGCAAAAATTATTTAATCTTTTAAGGCTTAAACATATCAATAAATCTAAGAAAACAATTCAAGGCACTTATGTTGATGTATGTCACCTGAATAATAGATGCATTAGGTTTAAATTGAAACTCCATAAGCGTGGATGAAGAAAAATCTGCACTATGTCCTCATTATATTGTTACTCTTAGTGACTTAAATTGTTGCTAGGCTCACTTTTAGAGTTGTTTACTTGTGGAGTTATGGGACCCATAACTTTAAGCTTGTTCTCAGTAAATCTTTCCTGGGAATATCTCTCTGGAAAAATCCATTGTAGCACCCTAGGATCCATATACTGAGTAGGAAAAGATGAGCTGAGAACTGCTGAAACACCAGTCCACTGCCTTAGGTTGTTCTGATGGCTTTTGGCTGGAAGTAGGCACCAAGGCTTTTCAGAATTGGTTTGTTTTGAAGATACGAACATTTCTCTGGCCTAGGATGGACTAAAGACTGTGCTGTTATTCTGCTCATATCACTAGCTTTTTAGGTTTTGCCACACAAGAGGTTTTTGCCCTTGATTCTCAAAGCCTGAAAGCATGACAAGCTTTATGGTCAGTTCAGCAGAGCTTGCACTGCAGGGACCTAGCAGGACACCTTTGTCCTGGGAAATGACTTCTGAAGACTCAGCCACATGGCTGAAGAAACAGGGCAATGTTCAAGCTAATTTGAGAGATCCTTTGCCACCTAAGCATCACAGATTCACACCCCTGGCCAATGAAAAACCAGTGGTTTCAGCATTTCAGAGACATCTCAAGGAAGTTATATCTCTACCTGTTGGCAACATTGAGGCCACTTTCAGGAGATATGGATGGTGAAAGGCTAAGACCAAACCCACTGCATCCAATTCCTATCCAGCTCTGCAAATAAGAGTGTGTATATTCCTTTGCCCCCAAGCCTCATGTTTGAAAGTAACCTTTGCCCAAAAGAAATGGCAGAATGTGAAGTAAATTTAGAGTCAACAAGTAGTCTGTGTGTGTTTATCAGCACTAAGGAACTGGGAGCTCTGAGGCTGTAAGGCAGAGGCAAGTGCAAATTTTGAGAGCATTCTGCTTAGCAGTAGAATCTCTTGGTAGTGACATTTCCAGGATTTAGTTCTACAGAGCATTTCCAGATCCCAGAAAGCTTATCTCATCTGGGAAATCTAGTATTTTTTTATATAGCACTTTCTCACTATGGGATTGTGTAGATTTTTGCATTAAAAATTTCCAACCTATTTAAAATATTTTAAAGACAAGCTACTATCTCTTTTCAGCCTAGTCTCACTGTGAAATTAATACTTGCTTTACCATTTCTCTTTTTGACAAAGTCAAATTGATGGATAAAGTGTAATAATGTGAGTGCAAATCACACTTGCTACTAGCCAATGACATGAAGCATATAATCAAGCAAAAGGAAGTATTAATAGTCTGACATCAAAGAAAAGTCAAAGAAAGGCCAGCTGTGTAAATATTTTGTGTTAATGTAGGTTTCTGAGTTCACTTCAAATCAGAAATTCAGATCTCGGATATTATAATGCTATTCCTATTAATTAAAATTTTAAAAAGAATTTCATAAAGCCCCCCAAACAAACAAACAAACGAAACAACACATAGAATTCTGTAAACTAATTCTAACCAATTTATGACTTACAGATACATTTGCCAATAGTGGGAACTGTATTTCAAGCCCTTGAGTTTGTTATAATGACGATTACATAAAGGATAACCCAAGCTGACACTCCTCCAGGCATCTGACAAGCTGACATTGACAGTATTGTAAGCTGCAATATTGCAACTGTCTGCAGGAAGGCAGCGCAATATCTACAAAGCTGGCCCTGCTCTAGTTTTCAGTGTCAGATCTACTCATCCTTCCAGTCTAAACAAATGCATTTGTTAAAGCTATCAAAAGACAAATATTATCTCTAATAGTTCACAGAGGAAACCAAATCACCCAGAAGGACATGAATTTAACATTTGTGGAAAGACCATGCCCTCATTAAATCTGTCCTGATCAGTAGAGCGTCGTGTGTCTCATGAAAGTATTATCTACTTGGCTGTGCAATCTTTCATCTTGGGCATCAACTTATTGCATTGCTATTGGTAGTTTTTAGTTTAGAACTAATGTTAGAATATTGCAATTATCCAAGAAAACAAGTGTTACAGAAGCAGACATTCCAGAGATCAGGTTAAGCACAACAGAAAACTCATCACAGTAGAAGTTATACATACACAATAAGGACACCTAGGACTTCAGATTTTATTTTAATCCTTCTGGGTTATAAACTACCATGCATATATACTTGGTGGATATAAGTGTTTCTAGGTCTGAATAGGATGAAAAATATTTTAAGAACTTGCTAAATTTTTTTTTGTTTCTATTTTGCTGTTTCACAGATTTCACATAATATTCTCACTTGGAGTAATCCGCAAGGAACATCGAGTCCAGCTCTTAAGTGAATGACGCACAGAAGGATCAAACTCACAACCTTGATGTTATTAGCACCACACTCTAACCAAATGAGCTAATCTCAATATTTTTTTTTTTCTTCATTCATCTGCAACATCTTTAAAACAATGGAATTACTGATAACTTTAATTAATTAATTTAATGACACAGTTATCCTTTAGGAAAACAATCTTCTCAAAGAAAAATAAGAATCAGTGTAGCTAGAATTTCAATTTTTCATATAAAGTACAAAATTAATATCCTCATAAGCTATAGCAATCAAGGCTTTTGTGGCATTTCTAATAAGCATAGAATTGTTAATTCCAGTGTCTTGGTTAAATTATATTTTAAGTGAATCAGTTTACTCTCCAATTCCAGTTAGACAGTTGCAGTCTTCATAACTTCCTACATTACCATAAATCAGCACATTCCAAGTGGTTACACTTCAGTGGAAGGGATTAAATTTTCATGTGTTTGGTTTGCAAATTGCTTTAGGATTGTCTGAAAAAAAAATAGTAGTAAATATTGTGAAGTCAAGGGAAAAAATTCCACCATGGGGCAAAATTTGTTCATTGAGCTAAAGTAATTGCAGGATTGTTTTGCATTTGGTTTTGGTTTTTATACCAGGAAAGGATTTAGTCAATGCTGAGTGGAATTTCTTGTCTAAAATATGTTTTAAGAGAAAGGATTTGGATTTTTAATTCCAGGAAAGATACAATACATTCCCAAAATATTTACAAATCATTATGTATGAGGCTGTCTTGTGAAAAGTATGATTCAAATTCCTTCAGTCTCTCTGAATTAGCTTTGACTGCTCTGTCTCAAAAATAAAAAAAAAGGTGAAGGGTATTTTATCACTGCATGGTGTGACATGATGGGTCAAATTAAAAATAATAATAAAAAAAGATTTGGACTTGTCAGCATCTTCTTTGGTGATGTTCATTCAAGTTATTTTTACCAATTTGGTCCAACTCTTATTATCTCTATACTTGAGTAAAAATAGTGGCAAAATCACGGATGTTCAGTGCAAGAATGGATTATATATGGATTATTTCTCTGGAGTTAAAATATAGTTATTTCCTTATGTAGTGAAAGCAAAAACAAGTATAGAAATACCAGGAAGAACATTTCATTTGAATTATTATATTTTCATTAACTGTATATAGTAGACCATTAAAGGTAAGGAAAAAAAAAGGGAATTTGTACCCTACACCACATCCAAATATTACACATTTGCCCTTTCCTTAAGGAAGTAAGTTTTGTTTCCCCTTACAGATAGTCAGGAAATAATAATATTCTATCCTCACTTGTCAAGGTGGTGAGATTTTTTGTTTTTTGTTTAAGTAGAAAGTGGAGAGGTGTAAGATCCATAATTTGATTCTGAAACTATTCACATAACATTTTGGTTTTGGTTTCTTTATTATTTTTAAATTATTATTTAATAATTAATACTAATTTCGGTATCTTTCAGTCACAATCTTGTCAGAGGCAGAGCAGAAAAAAATCCAACAACCCAAAAAACATTCAGACAAATACACCAAGAGTTAAATTCTGCCACACATCCCTTTAAACAGTTGAAATATCTTTAGTGATCCTCCAATTCAAAGATCTGTGAGAGCTAAAGAAGTTCATAATTTGGAAAGATGTGTTGCCTTGCTCTTTCTTTTGCTATATATATAGTTGCCCAGAGTAATTTTTCCTTTTTTTTTTAGACTATGAACCATTGACTAGCATTTCCGTATTTCTATGCTTTACAAATGTATCCTGTGCAATGGAACACTAAATCTCCCACAAATTAGAATTTCGAGGTGGAGGAACTTTGATAAAAGTTTCAAAAGAGCCCTCAGGTTTATTATTTTGCTTTTACAGCAAGTAACACCTACCTTGCTGTTACAAATTGATAGCTAACAAACCACTTTCTATTTCACTCATAGGCTGCAAGGAATCTGACAGATGATCACAAACACTTGTATCAGTTATAATGCAACTAAAATTCATTAACCAGGACGTGCTTTGGGTGAGGACATATATGTAGATGTACATATATACATTACAATACTTCCAAACCATGGGCTTTAACAGATGACTCAGAATGTTAAAATCTGCTTTTCTTTTTTGATGACTGGTTTTTTTCCCCTTAATCTTCTGAGATGTCCTCTGCAGACAAAATAAGGGAAAGGACCAGCCACCATATCATCTTTATGGCTGCATCTGAAGATCTTTCTAAAGTGTGAAGTTTTCTGCTATTTCCTCCCTGCTGTGTTGATTTCTATTGCTACCTTTTTCTTCTCACCTGTCTTCAATCTTCTTCATTTCACTTGCCATCTATTAAGAGCCTGACAGAGCAAAGCAGCTGGTGTAACATAGCTGGGGCCAAATTGCCACACTCAAAGCAGTACGATGTTCAGAGATTTTTTTTTTCAAGAACTTAACTGCAGGAAAGTGAGAAAGTGATTGGTTTTTTTTATTTTCTTTGTGAAAGTATGTATAGCATGTGACTATTAATGCTACTTTGTCTTATCTCAAAAGAAACTGGTTAAGCTAGACATAAGAACTTGGAGGAAATGTCTGAAACTAATTATTTTTATTCTTTTAAAAACAAAAGAAAGATATTTTCTGTAAAATTTAGGAATAATAGTTCTTGTTTTCTTTCTCCTCATCCATAAAGAGACTTTATAAATAACAACATTATAAGGCAGTTTTTTAAAACAGCATATTTTCAGTTTTTCGGTTGAGGATGTTTTTTATGTGGATATTTCCTGTTATCTTCTATTTCACTCTATGTGTAATTAATATTAAGAGAAAATTCTTGCTTGATGGTACGCAATTAGTGTAAGAATATCCTGTAGCAGAAAACCACACTGAAATTTGTCAACAACGTGGGGAGGGAAAAGAGCTCAAATACATTTAAATCAGTGTAATTCGTCCAGGCAGAACTGTACAATTGAGCATCTTTTATTCTCTATCAGCTTGGAAAATTTTCTCCCTTTTTGACATCCCTAGTAATAGCTGTAACAGCCTTCACAAAACAGTACTTTTCCAGCAACCTCATCCAGCATATGATATCGACCTCTTTGCCAAACGGTGGTGGCTCTGAATAGAGGAGTCAAGGGAAAACCAACAGGAACAACTATCTGTCATCCTAGGAAGCAAATCTGAGATTCCTCGATCAGAAGTATAGGTCTCAACCTTGTAGATCTGTGATCTATGTGAGATATGCAAAAAGAAAAAAAAAAAAGAGGACATTATTTTCAGAGCAACAGAAAGAAATTAATTTTTATAATAATATAATTATTGAGTAGATCCTCAAATTGTTAACACAGTTACATTGAAGTTACATGCTCACGTTCATTTTATATAGCACGTTTATCTGGAGGCATTATGAGCTATCATTTATCAGGAGCAATTACACTCAATTTTTTTTCCCCCAGAAATATGGAAATATTTTTGCAAATAAAATACAATGTTTTTAAATACCTTAAAATTACATTCAGTCATTATTGAGGTAATCATGGTCCTTATGAACAGCTTCTAACCTAAATGAAGTCAAAGAACACAAACTGCCTGGGAAGTGTCCTTATGAAAGCTTCCTTTCTATAACGTCGGTTTGAACACCAAGGAAAGGGGGCACCTAGGCTCTGAGCTGCAAAATGCTATTCTGAGGAAGAGACTACGCCTTTTGTCATGACTATGATAAAGTCCTTTGGACTTTGAAATGCTGAATTCTGAAAAAAAAGAAAAAGAAAAAGTGGGATAGGGTAAAACATGCACATTTTTCTGAAGAATTTGGGGAAAGAGATCTTTTTAATGGTATCTTTCTGCAGTGTTTGCACAACAGGATTCTGACACTTGACTGTAGCCTCCAGATAAACCTGCTATATAAAATGACAGCAATAACCATTAGAAATAGTGGCAGCAGACACTTTGGTTTTTTTCCTACCCTGTACTCAGGGAAAAGCTCTTTATTCTGTCATTCATGTTGTTCACAAGAAGATTGGTGTTCATCAGCATTGACTCTTAGTGATATAGCTGGTGGACGATGCGGCCCTGCCTTGGATATGGCGGTTGCTATTACTTTCCTATTTTTTTGCCAAACCTTTTTCTCACCATAAAGATGTATTTTTCTTGGAACTTTTTCCCCCTTCTTCAAACAGGCTGTAAAATAGCTATTTAAACCTGGTGATCCTATACTCACTGTTTGGGCTATCTTATTACAACAGAATCTTTTTAAAGGCATGCCTTGAGGATGACATTAAGTAGACTCTTTAAAGCAGTAAGTTGTCTCTCTTAGAGGTTTTATTGTCAAATAAGAGAGATTACACCCAGATGCTCTGTGCTCCTTTTCATTCTTTATCTCGGTTGCTCTAAGCTCAAGAAAGAGATCATAATATTTTCATGTGGTTCAGTAAGCTTAGCATAATAATTGTAGTTTTTATGGTTAAGGTAATTCTTTACCTTTAATTAAAAAACAAATCCAACCAAACTAAACCAAGCAGAAATATACTCAGCCACTCCCACTCCCTCAAACCATGTCTTCAAGCCCTAGAACTAAAGTTTAATCAAGTGATTTCTGTGAACCATTCCTTCACTACCTGGAGTGTATGAGGAAGGGAATTCATGAAGATCTTATCTTACAGAGGTATGGCAAACTGTCATTGCATTTGACAACTCCTCCTGCACCAGCAGCTGTGTTGCACAGTGTTTTATTTGTAGATGATAGGGCTTAAGCTGAAACCAAGATATGCCAAAAAAGAGTACAGATCAGAGAATTAAAGCAAGCTGACTAATCAAACAATACCTAGAGATCCCCTTACACTGATTGGAATTGACTACTCTTTTTTATGTGAAACTTTCATTTCACCAGGGAAGTAGAAGGAAAAATGGTTGGCACAGAGAAAAATTGAAGAGTCGGGGCAGAGATTACGATAAAAGGAAGCTGTGAATGTGTGTGTTGAGCAGGAAGCAAAAAGCTTAAATAGTAGACTAGAACCTATACAGAATTAGCCTAGCTAACGGTCAAGTTCTATGTAAGAGAGAGGGTAGAAGCAAAATCAGAGGGCAGAAATATTGCTTAGATGATCAAAAGCTGATTTTTTTTTGCAGGAAGTGATTAAAATGAGGAAAGCAGAGAGGATTAGAATAGAGGTGATAATTAGAACAGGCTGTTCATTTTTCCCATTAACTTACATACCAGCACTCTCTTGATTTGCAAGTTTATGAATTTCTAGACTTTTAACCTGGATTCTTCATAGCCAATTTGCTCACATTTCATCTAGAAGCCATTAGTAGACTCCACAGGTAGAAGTTCTTTGTGCTTGTTATATGATATTGCTTTCATATGTCTGAAAGGAGTACAGCTTTTCATCATTTTTGGTTCGTGACATCACTGAGTCACAGATATAATACAGAGGTGAATTTATCTAAATAATGAAAGGCTGAATTCCTGCTGACAATGAAATTAGTATTCATTTACTGTAGCTGAAGAAGCTATGATAGGTTTCCCAAGTGAAAGCAAATAACGAATTCTTTGAAGAATTTGTTTTCACTCTGTTATGCCACAAAACAATGCGTCTCTGTATAATAATTTTATAGGAGATTGCAGGGGGTGGTGTTGTAACAGGAATAGTTAATCTAGATTAGAATTTGTGGAAGAAATAGTACATATTCATAATGATGTATTATATGCTAAGTAAGTCAGATGAATAGTTTGG
>VZRN01003679.1:998909-1095520 GCA_013397935.1 Dasyornis broadbenti
CATAAGTATCACCCATAAAAAAAAAAAAAAAAAAAAAAAAAAAAAAAAAACCAAAAAACCAAACCCACCTGCTTCTGGTCATTCTTACCCTATTGGCTTCATTCTTCTTTCATGGTATCCCTCTTTTGATATTTGTGATACGATTACCATGGTAATTCCTCTTCAGTCAGGGCTCCACAATGTCACAAGTTTATTTTTCCTATCTACAAGATATTTTCCCCACCATTGTCTTGATACTGCAGCCATAAATCAGGGTTAACCATCTGCTTAGGCTTCACTTTCTCTTTGATTTAAGAAACATTCAGCTGTTTCTCATGTTGTTGCCTTATTAATATAACTATCTGGCCAGAGTAAGTCATTTAAGTCATTTATTTGCAAAGCTCAGCGACATAAGCTTCCATTTCCAAATATATACCTTACCCCTTTGAAGAGAAAAGGCCTTTTGTATTTGTCCTTTCCAAGGTGTAGGATTCATTACAAGTACTTCCACTAATTTGAAAACTGATCACAAGCTTGTTGAGTCGATCTACTTTAATGAATGTGTAGGTGTCTGGAGCAACTTGGGCTAAAGAAAATGGGAGAAACAGCTTTACTCTTTTGACCTCAGTAGTTTGTTGGTGACCTGAACCCACTCAGCTCACAGAACCAGACTGTGTGTACACGTAGGTGTTTATGTGTGTGTGCATAACAGCCTCTTCCCGCTCATTCTTTCATCTACACTTGTAGGGCTGATTCCTAGGTTTAAGATATTCAAAACCTAAACAATATTTAAAGATCTTGCAAAGATAATTCTTGAAGCTACTACTTAACAGGAGCTACCATCTAAAAACTTCTAACTTCTAGTGGAGATCCATGGGTAAAAAGAACTGAGTTTTTCTCCACAGGCACAAAACTGCTTAAATTATAAAAATTTCAACATAGCTACAAGATTATATGAAGTTTTTCCTTGGACAAAATTTGTCTTAAACTAGATCAGTTAAAGCAGACAAACATAGTCACTTAGAATACAGAATACTTTCACAAGGAAGCAGTAAATAATACTGAAGACAAATAAACAGATGTTTTGGTTTTATTTGGGTCGTTTTTACAAAATTACCATTTTGTCCTACCAAATATTTTACTTTGTTCCACTATGTAATGGTAGTATGAAGAAAGAGCATTTTTTGTTTCTTCCCACATTTTTCACCTTTTTCTCCCCACTGTTTAATCATTTTATATTTAATTTTTCCCCTTACATTTCTCTTTTTATAATTTATTAATTTCTATAGTGGTATTTTCCCTTAATTTTTCAGTTCTAGGAGCATAGATTCCTTTATTTGTTCTTAAGAAATAGTAAGATTTTATCCCACTATGTTTTCAATGGAGACAAGTAAATAGATTTTTCAACAAAGCAACAACAAATTGTAAACTTATTTCATTTTCTCTGTATTGCCAACATACTATGCTAGAAGGCAATAATAATCTTTATGAAAAGTCAGAAGGTATTTACTTACCTGAGAAATTTCCTTATCTATCTGTAAATTAAGTATAAGCATGCTGCAAACACAGAAATACAGAATTAATGCAAGTTGTGCATAATGAGTTGTACGTGTTCCTATGCCTATCCCATGGTCTAATCTATGCACTAAATCTGTTTTGATCATGCAGTATGGAATTAATAAAAGGGAAGGGGTAAGAAGAGATTTCATAAACTTGTAATATACACGCACTGACCAAAATTTTCAAATTCACCCTGATTTCGTGTATTGCTCTTTTTATTACAATTACTCTTGAAAGCACATTTTCCAGCCACCAAAAATTCACAATGACAGAAACTAAACCTTTACACAGTATCTCTCATGGCTTGGTAAAGTACCACTGCAACCTACTGTAAAAGAATGGTAGCTTGTAACTAAAATCTACGTTTGCTCCAGTATGCACATCAGGCAATCAATAAATTAGAAAGGAATGTTACTTTAAAACAAAACAAAACAAAAAATCCAGTAAAGGATATTCCCTGTTTGAACTGCTTCTGGGAAAACACTTTTAAGCTCTTTAGCCTTAAAAAAGTTTTTTTCTTTCATAAAAGAAAAGAAATAGAAAGAAATTGTCTCAACATATTATGAAATTTTTTCTCAAATGTTTTAAGATTAGCATGAAACCTACAGTTAAGAAATCATTTACCGCAGTTTAGAAAGGAAAAATGCAAATACTCACAGGCTTAATTTTTGAGATATTTATTTTCTTGTGATTTCTTTTTTTCTTCCCAGAAGGAAAAGTATTTACCCTTCATTCTAATATTCCAGAGATTTACACTGTATTCAGAGTATAAAACGGCAAAAAAAAATTCCAATTTTGTAATGTGTTCAAAATGTTAACTACACAAGAAGGAACCTTTTAATAGATACTAATTCCTTGGGCACATATGAACGACACCTACAGAGAGGCATGTGGATGCCAGTCCCTTTTAGGCACTAAGTACTAGATTTCCTGTTTGCTTGTGTTGGAGGGCAAAAACTGTACACTCTGCTTGTCTTCTTTTACAAGAGCAGCCACAGAAAACAGCTTTTCTCTTGCTTTTATCACAGTGAGCTGCCAGACTCCAGTCACTACGGGAGCTATGCCATCCACCTGCTTAATTCAGGAATCATGCTGGTTATTGCATCCCAGGTCAAGGAGCTGATAAACAGTTCAGACCATGCATTATCTTCAGCTGACAAAATCTTTTACCCTTTGTGCCTATAAAGAAGAGCGCTGCAGTAACTACATTGGACACTGTGCATCAGGCTTCACTTTATCTTGCTTTAACTGTCTGAAATCAGGTGACTAATCCATATCATCATCTGGTATTCCTCTAGGCACTTAAGGAAGGTGATTCACCCCATCCTACAATACATGTCCAAGATAGCAAGGATGAATTGTCAATTGGAGTGCCTTTCTCTCTCCGCTGACAGTCATGGAAGCCTGCCTTCCCTAAAATAGACGTCTAATTTTAGATGGCACTAATAAAGCAAGATAAATCCAATCCCACAGCAGAAAATATTAGCATAGCCCTTTGAATGTAAATAACATTTCCTAAAAGTCTTGGACTCCTGATTTCAGACTAACCAATTTATTACATATAATACATTTTATTTTCTGTCCATTTTTAATAGATCATCTGCAATACTCACAAATCATACAGTCTTGGGCAGCCATTTCAAAACAGCCAATGTTATTGTGCTGGAACACCTATAGATTTCAGCATTAAGTAAAGGACTTTGCTGAGGTTAAAGAAGCTCAAGTTTACAAAAATGTGAAAGCAGAAACCTACAATAAAGCTATGAAACTCCCCTGTCTTAGAAATCTGACTTTAAAATGGGAATGACAGGAACATAACTGTACTGCTGAGACTAATCTGCCATTTGCATACTTGATTATTTCAATTATAATAGGTACCCAGTCAATTAGTAAACAAGTTATCTCAATATGAAGCCGTACCAATAAAACATAAGCTGCTCAAAGAGAGTTAGAACTCTTGAAGACCTTGAAGACTTCAGCCTAAATTATTCTTTACATTTGTGAAAGACAGAAAGGTGACTATATAATACGTTAAAAAAAATTGAGAAAAATACTGTAAAAGAGTGAGAAATACCAATATATGACATGTCCACTGACAAGACTGAATCAGAACATGTCAAGCAAAAACAGTTCCAGAATATTAACTAATTAATAGTGTTATAAAAAACTTTAAAAAGTGACTGAAAGTCATAGGTTACTGATAGAGTCCAAGGCTAATCTTTTTACTAAAGAGAACCTTAGGAGAATTTCTCTTTCTCAGGGTACAAAAATCACATATTCCATATAAACCTTTCCATTTAGTGCTTCTGCCATTCTGAGTCACCAAATTTACTTAATGATTGTCTTTCAGAATGGTAAAATAATATTAGTTTAAATTTAATTTAATAGATTGTCATGCAAATAATTTTACATTACAGAGGTTTTCTATCATACATCATTTTAGAATGCTGGTCACTTAGCTCGTAGTGTATGAAGTCCCTTTCATTTCAGAGAAAAAATAAGTAGTGGTACTTTGATGTATTTTAGCCTTTCTGATTTTCCTTTTATTAAGTTTTCATTCTTCATAGTCTCCCACATTTCTTGTCCTTAATTTGCTATTTTCTAGCACAGAGCTAGCTGGAAATTTATTATTATTAAAATAATATTTATTTGTTTACCACATAAAAAAGAATGGAAATTAATGTGACAAATATTTGGTATTTTCTCAGATAACCGCTTGATGCAATACAGATGCTTTAGTAATATATGTGATGTAATAATTTAACCAAACAGAATATCTATCCAGACTGCTACAGTTTCAGGTCAGTTAGAATGCCAAGTTCATTTACTAGGTGGTAATAACCAACTATTCTCTTTTTTGTTATTTTATCTTATTCATAAACATGACATCTAGACTTTTTTGAAACCTTGGCAGTAATCCCATGTGTGTACAGTAATGTTGCACAAACCTCTTAGAACTACTGGAAGTAAGGGACAATTATGACAATAATGTGGGGAAAAAGTGAATAGTAAGTTAGAAATATTACAGATGTAAGTTAGAAATAGTTTTGCAGAGCTAGAAAAGTTCCCAGAAAACAGAAAGTAAAATCAGTGTAGGACTATAAATCTCTGCTGGGATATAGTGCCTCTGGTCACTGTAACTGTTTTATTTTTCAGATAAGTGCATTCAGTAGTGCTTTACAGCCCACATACCCTGCAGCCTCCTGCCAGTAGAAATTAGGTGCACTCTGCTGTCTTTTTTCACAAGTTGACATGCAGCAAAACTTGTATGGGCTGTATACTGTAGGTGTACAATAGTGCATAGTGTAGGTGTACAATGCTGCAATTAAACATAGCCACAATGATTGAAGTTTCAAAAAAGGCAATCATGTACCTTAGTAGAGAGTTTTTCAGTCTGGAACTCTTCTGAACAGGGATTGGAAACATGTCAGCTAGCAATTTACCTGGTTTTCTTTAAGTTCTCCAAAATAGGGATTGAAAATTTCAGAACTCATACCTCACACTCCATTTGTACACGCAAGAAAATGCGTTCCATTCTAGAAACCTAAGACCAGGGACTATTGGCTAAACAAAACCTGTCTGTGAAGGGCTCAAAGGCATCCAGGGCATCTAACGGTTATGAGTTTCTTATTGCCAAACAGCATCAAAATCACACCTGGTGTGAGCCACCAGGAAAGATGCTGAGCTGCTGTTGGCTTGGTAATCAAGCCCACCAAATACAGGCTTTATAAAAATATAGCTGTAAAGGACTCAGATAAGGCACAAAATATGCAGAACTGTGGAGCAGGGTTGCAAGAGCAGAACTAGCTACTGTGGGCTGGGACAAATCACAATGCAGTGAGAGAATGATACAGGTTTGTAAAATTATGAGGAAAGGGTTCCTCCTGAAGGGATCTGGAATTCTGGTTACATCCACAGGTTCAAGGATCTATGCTAGGTGCTTCAGTGAGTTATTAGATTTTTAAAGCTATTTTCAAAGTAACATATGTTCACCTCTGTAAGCAAGAACTATGTCTGGGTCTGTGTCATCCCTTCTTTTTAACTAAGAATATGTTTTCATAGACATTTTATGTGATGCAGACTTCCATGATGCATAAAACCACACTTCCATCTTTATTCCTCTTTGTTGAAACATTTTTTGATTTTAGATCTGAGAACTTTTCAGCAATGTGTTTTAAGTAGCTTAGTCAATATTAGCTGTTCTTTGTGTTGTTCTCATTTCATGTTAACTTTTAAATGACCTTGTAATTGCTAAAGCAACAGCTGTAGCTAGGAAGAGGAGACAATGCTCCCTACTGAAAATCATTCTTTTTCTTTATATCTTGCTATATTTAAATGGGGAAATTTATGTTATTTTTACAGCTATACAAATATATGCAGAATGTAATGATCTGGACTAGCCCTCTCTTCCAAACTGCTGAAGCTTGTGTGTCTGTGTAATTCCAGCCTTCAGAAGATCAGAACATTCCTCAAAATCTCAGACTTAAAGTTTCCAGAATGCTTTATAACTTTCTCGTTACAGATGCAGACGAAGAATATGATTGCTGGTTACCCCACTGGACAAAGACAGGTCCTACAACTGAAGCAAAAAGATAGGAAGAAGTGTCAGAAGATCAGTGTTTATCACTTTGTTGTGGTATAGCACTGCCAGGAAGCTCAGCCGCTTGCTCACTGTCCACTGGTGGGATGGGGCAGAGAATGTAAGGGTAAAATTAAGAAAAGTCATGGCTTGAGATAAAGAGAATTTAACAGGCAAAGTAAAAGCTCAGTGCATGAACTTTTCAACTTAAAATGATGACTTAATTCCCACTCAGTTCCCTGCTAACATAGGACAAAATAAAGTCTTTCAATATGATGCATCTAAGGATGCTAAAACACCACTCCTGTGATTTATTTTTAGTATTTGATTTTTGTCCTTTGCAGAGTAAAATCTCAACTTTTTGTCTTTCAAAAGAAAATTGTTTTCTTTTTCTTCTGAGTAACTATATTCAGCTACATCTTTATCTTCTTAATTTGCTGCAATAGCTTGCAGAAATGATGGTTTATCATTATCAGCACTACGGTGATTGAAAACATCTTTTTATGTAGCCAAACAAGCAAAAATCTTTTCAATGTATAAAGTCAGAACAAGACAAGAAGATTAAAAATTCTATATATACCAGAAAATCAGTGTCAATACTTCCCCGTGCAGCACATGATCAGTTTTAGACACATACAAGTCAAAATCTGTGTGGTTTTATTACAGCTATGGGTCCCTCACTAAAGTTTAGTGAGCTAACAATTCTTATAAAACAGCAAAGGCAAAGAACAAAGTCCATCACAGATTTTCTCTTGAAAAAGCATGGGTTTATTTTTCATGAAGGAAAAAGAAAAAGATTCAAATGAGTAAGGACTATAGATGAACACTTTCAACACTTCATATGTAGTTCAATAAGATCAACATCCTTTCTCTTCTCAGCATATGCAAAATATTGAATTTTGGTGACTTTACAGATTAAGTACTTGCCTGAGTATTTCCATAATAGCAAATTTTAATGAACAGGTTAGAACAAATTTAAATCCCTTTTGCCTATTTTGTAAAGATATTTCAAACTGTGTAAGTAAAGGCGAATTAAAATAGTCAATTTGATGTGGTTCTTGGTCCTTATCTGTTCCACTTTTCTTGTGGCAAATCTTTTATTTCTAGAAAAAATATTCTGCTATAGACCTCCCAGCCAGGACACTGAAAAATTATTCTTTGAAGAAATAAGGGACACTTTCAAGTCAAATGCGCTTGTTCTTATGGGGAACTTCAACTTGCCGGAAATTGGGAGCATCACACAGCTGGTATAACCCAGGCCAGAAGATTCCTAAAAAAACCTACATGACAACTTTATGGAACAGCTTCTAAGGGAGTCAACTCAGAAAGATGCCCTTCATGATCTGCTGCTTGTCAGCAGAGAGGGTCTCATGAGCAAAGTGGAGATTGGCAGCTGTCTTGATGACAGTGACATGAAGTGACCAAGTTTAAAATCTTCCTTGATAGGAGGTAAAGTGTCAGCAAAACTTTATCTCTTCTGGAGATGTGGAGAGTAGACTTCAGGCTGCTCAGCAAACTAGTAAGTCCTCTGGGAAAATGTTTCTGCAGGTCCTGGGGTCCATCAATGCTGGTCACTTTTTAAACATCACTTCCTAAGGGCACAGGAGCAAGCAATTCTCAAATGTCAGAAGACAGGCAGACAAGGCAGAAGGCCAGATTGACTAAATAGGAATCTTCTCTTGCAAATAAGACAAGAAAGAAAGGGGTATGCCCAGTGGAAGCAAGGTCAGGTGACATGGGAAGAATACAGAGATGCTGCCTGACACTGTACAGACAGAATTTGTGCAGCCAAAACTCAACAGGAGATGAAACTGGCCAGAAATGTGGGCAACAATAAAAAGCTTTTTCAAACGTGTTAATGACAATAGGCAGCATAACAATAATATCAGACTGTTACAAGATGAGGATGGTCGTGTCACAAACAGGGACAGGGACAAGTCATCAGTCACAGCAAGGCTTCATGAGGGGAAAATCTTGCTTTTCAAACCTGATTTCCTTCTACGACAGGGTAACTCACCTAGTTGATCTAGGAAAGCCTAGTAGCTGTAATCTTTTTGGACTTCAGCAAAGCATTTGATACTGTCTCTCACAGTACCCTTCTGGACAAAAAGTCCAGCACACAGCTGGATAACCATTTTACATGATGGGTGGGGTCAGGCACAAAGAATTATAGTGAATAAGGTTATCATCAGGCTGGCATCCGGTCGCTTTTGGAGTTCCATGTGGATCCATCCTTGGCCCAGTTCTCTTCAACATCATTAATGACCTGAACACAGGACACAAAGGAATACGAAGTCTGCCAATGACATTTTACAGGGAGGAGCTGTTGACTCCCTCAAGGACAGAGATACCCTGCAGAGAGACCTTGACAAACTATAGAGATGGGCAATCACCAACCATATGAAGTTTAACAAGGGCAAATGCTGGATTCTGTACCTGGGTCTAGGCAGTCCTAATTTTGTGTATAGACTGGGGAACAGGAGGCTGAAGAATAGTACTGTGGAAAGCGACCTGGGGGCTCCAATTGATTGCAATTTGAGCATGAGTCAGCAGTGCCCCGGCAGCCAGGAGGGCCAATGGTGTCCTGGTAGCATCAGGCACAGCATCACCAGCCGGGCAAGGGAGGGAATTGTCTGCTCTGCTCTGCACTGGGGCAGCTTCACCTCGAGTGCTGGGGGCAGTTTGGGGTGGCACCAACATAAAAAAGACATTAAGCTACTGGAGAGTGTCCAAAGGAGAGCCATGAGGATGGTGAATGGTCTGGAGGGGAAGCTGAGGTCACTTGGGCTGTTCAGCCTGGACAAGAGGAGAGTGAGGGGAGACCTCATTACAGTCTTCAACACCCTCGTGAGGGAAAGCAAAGGGGGAGGTACAGATCTCTTCTGTCTCATGACCAGAGACGGGACTCAGGGAAACAGCATGAAACTGAATTGGGAGAGGTTTATATTTGATATCAGGAAAAGGTTAGAACAAACAAACAAGATTGAATATTATCTTTTGCTGCCATGTAAGAACAAAGTCCTTTTAATTTCATATTTTCTGTTATCACATAATTTAAAAAAAAGTTGATTATGAAGTTTGAGGAAAGACAAAACATACAATGGCAGTATTTAAAATTCTTTGACAGTAAAATATAAATACAATGTCACCTTTTGACCCATTAACGACCCATATTGTAACTAAATTTAAAAAAAAAACCAGACTTTTAGAATGTATAAAATTATTTTTGTTAGTTTTTTTGGGAAATAATATGTTTTGCTATTATGCTAACGAATTATTTTATGTATGTTTTAATGGGGCTATAAAGAAAATAGTTTGGAGCTGACAAAGCTGTCTCTTCCCTGTTAACTGGGACAGATTCCAGCTTTTTAGTTACCCATCAGTCTCGACAAGTCTCTCCCCAAACATCCAGAATTAAGCTAAAATCATACCTTCCTGGCCTGTAGCAACAAGTAAGTGCAACCCCACACATATCCAATGCCATTGTAGCTTATTCATCTTTTGTTTTAAAGAACAAGTCTGGAAAGCTGCACTGCCAGCTCTGAAGTCTGATAATATGAAAATTCCTAACCAGTACTTGTAGTGACATTTGAATCCAGCTCTATGTTTTGTGTGGACCATTTCCAGGCAGACATTATGAACTGGAGAATCATTCCAAGAGACTAATGGCAAAAAGCTCACAAGTGCAAAGCTAGCTTCATTATAAAAAGTGAGACCATTCATTTAGCTAACTGTTTCCTATCACTGATCATGTTAATTAGGAGAATTAGGCATAAAACTGCAATAAGCTAGAGATGTTGCCAATATATTTTTTGTCTATGCATGTGTATATGTGAGTCTGGGTAGAAGACTATTTAAGATTGTTATTGGAGAATTCTGCTGTACTTTCTCCTGGCTTAAAAGAGAGAGCTGGTTTGGGAAGAGAAGGGACACATGCACATTTTCTACTTTCTCTGGCATCCTCCATCTCAGGTCCGAAAGAGAATCTTATGTGAAATTATACCTGATTAAATGCAAAACCTTGAACACATTTTCCCTCTAACAACTGTCTTACCACCAAACTATGTAGTGAATTGGGTTGTGGTCTTTGTACAGTCGATTACACACCATGTAGGCAGCAGTAATGTAGCAATGAACAAAGGAAAGAATAAGCCATAGGGAAGAATTCTGGACCATTGTTCTCGTGCAGTTGTAGATTGTAATGACAAAGTAGATTCTAATTGCAACTCTTTGTGCAGGCAACTGTTAGGATTCTAGAGTCCACCCCATGGACCCTGAAGTGCCCTGGTCACCCAGTTTCTAAATATCACTTCTGGGAGACAAGTGTTGCCTAAAAATTGAATTTTGCATTACTGCCTTTCAACAGTCTGTTTGAATTCATCATGAGGTTCTCTGATCCTCAGCACAGAAAAGGACAGCAACTTGGTTCTCACATCTGCTGCTGAGCTGCAATGTAAGTAAATCCAGAAAGGCAGAGGGATAGCCCTCAAATCTACTATTATTTTACTTTTTCCTACTTAGAAAAAAATCACAAAGGAAGATAGTCCTTTGATGTTTAGGTGTCAGGTAATAATAACTTGTGTTATATTTTGGTGTACTCATTTAATTCTTGTCTGCTATAGTCAGTAAAAAGTGGCAGCAAAGGAAATAGGATCCAACTAGCACCACATGGCTGTCTCTCCAGGGCCCTGGAGTAGGTTCTAGTTTTTAGATCAGAAGATTTCAGGCAGAAAACCTTTTCTTGCTGCAAAAGCAAGCTAACAGAAGAGCAGGCCACCAGAGAGACCCTTTAGTACATTGGTTACTAACATTCTGCACTACAATGAAGAATTTAGGTACCAAAAAGAAATTTGAAATGCAAAGGCACTGACGTATTTTTGAGGACTTTAAATGCTCACAATAAATCACTCTAAGACAGTGAAGTCTGTCAGAACTAAATATATACTTTCAAAGCATTGTCTAAGGCTTTGAGTCTAATTCCATGGCTTTAGTGATAAATGTGAGCAAAAGCATATTTAAAGACAGCCCTCTGGATTCACTAAAAAAAAAAAAAAAAAAAAAAAAAAAAAAAAAAAAAAAAAAAAAAAAAAAAAAAAACAAAAACAAAAAACCAAAGCCAAAACAAAATCAAACCAACCACAAAAAAACCCCAAAACAAACAAATAAAAAAAACTACCAGAAAACCTCCTGATGAATATTTCCACACAGTTGCAAGTCCATAGCATTGAGGTTTTTAAAGGCTAGTGAATTCTAGCCCTTGCTGTCAGTACTGTGCTGTAGCAGCTGCTTTCCTTTGATGTGATTGAGTCATGGGCATTAAGACCTATTTTTAACTGCTGTGGTAGAGTAGCTCATTAAAAACACAATGAATTGTTAATTCCTTGAATTTGGAATCAGGTCTTCACAAAAACCTACTTGGCTACTTTCAGTATCACTGTGCTCCAGGATAAAATGAGAAAATTAAAAGTGATATTTATAAAGTTCTTTGAGCCACAAGGTTCAAAAGTGCTATATATTAATTCATTTTACTATGACAATTTAAAAATAATAGTATTCAGGATTAGTATTTTTTGAGGTAGGAAGAAAAGACATGGAGTGTCTTTGGAAGCAGAAAATTGTTTTATGTATATAAAAAAACAGTTTAGAAGGAAACTTGAAAAAAGCTGAGAATATTTCATACTTGAACAATATGTGCCAATGTGTTGCCAGATAATTCTCCTGCAAATATTTTACAGGTCAGCAATAGCCAAACTTTTCAAAATTATAATTTTTCATATGGGCAATAGCATATTCCTTTACCACCTGATTTTTAATTGAAGTCATGCCAGGAACAATGTGATTTCCCAGTCTTGACTGCTCACCAGGTCTTTATCTGGAGGTCTGTACTAGATTAGCCTTATGAAAATCTGATGTCTGAAATAGGAGAGCCATGGCAGTCAGGGATTCAGAGAGACTTTCTAACAAAACATGTGATAACAAAATTCACAGGACCTGAATCAGAGTTGCAGTGTCTGGGAGAATTCATATGCAAAGTGTATTTATTTCAGCATTATCTTACTAGGGAACCAGATGATAGTACTTCAAAATATGTGCTGTTGGAAAATTCTATCTGTTAGTGTTGTTAATATTCAGGTGATAGGAGAGAAAAATCTGAAAATGACACACACAGCAGATTATAAACACAGAAAAATACGTTTAGAATCTCTTGAATTGAGAAATATCATAGAAATTGTAACCACAAAATCTGATATGGTTAAAAATTGTGCTAAAACTATCATTACATATTAATTGCTGTGTGGTGGTGGTGGAATGGAGTTTTTTTGGTTTTGTGGGGTTTTTTTTTTAATTAAATGAAACCAGAAGTAAATTTTTGCTGTAATTTCTTAGTTTTAAATTGGAACATCCACTAATTCATCTCAAAGGAATTTAACAATTTACTGTAGTAGAATTTAATTTAAATATGTCCAAAAGTTGTTTTCAGACATGTTGTGAAAAAAAAAAGTAAATCTATGTTCTTTATTTTTATTCTTTTTCATTTATATTTTTCAAATGTAATTTTAAAATTAAACTTTAAAATTTTATTATGGCTACTTTTCTTAAGTATTCAAGCTGAAATATTCCATTTCATGTTAATAAGTAAAATCATGGGCATTTCAGGACATGAAGACTGAAAAATCATTCTCAGAATTTGCTGCTTTTTATTCACAGTTAGGTAAACCATTACTCTCACCTACACCTTCCTAATAAAAAAAATCACACTTTTGAACAGTTTTGAATGCTTCAAAATCTTTACTTAATTAATCAAACAGGTTATCAAAGTTAATTTTTCTTCTCATTGAGTTCATAGGAAAATCTGACTTTTTGCCTTTTCAGAGAACAAATAGATACGCAAAAGATGTTTGGCATTTATCAGATATTTAGAGGAATAAATAATGTTTCAAATATGTAAAATTTGAAACCACCACCACCAAAGTCAAAAAAGTAAATAAATTCTGAAGTCAGTTATGCACTGACACCTTTAAAGATATCCATAATTGTAAGGGTAAAGATAGATCTGGAAATACAACTCAGTCTGATAAAGTAGTTGAGAGGAAATGTATCCTGAAGAAAAAAACTGTCGCTAGCTCCTCAGTCACCATGTCATTCCTGTTCTGTCTTAAGGCTTCTGTTCTCTCCTGTGGTCTGCACAGAAAATCTGAATGCCTAGCTTAGACCTTGAGTAGAGCATTGAGAAGTCTCACTACAAAACTCACTCATATCTAAATATATCTTAGATGATGAATCTGGAAGTGCTCCTCAGCACCTAAACCCAGCTATGCAGCTCATTCGGTATCGATCAAAATCATGTACACCTCAGTATCTTTTCTCCACTCTGCACTCCTTCCACCTGCCTACTGCGCACATGGACCAGAAATAAGCTGGGGATGTTCTCCCACCACTTACCCAATTTGGTTGTGATATGAAGTCAACCTGTGACTTATTGTGGCCTGGATGCCTTAAAGCATGATCCTGTACCTCTGAAGCCAGTAGATAAAATTAACGGCTTTCATTAGTGCGTGAGGAGAAAACCAGTAAGTGCCATAGAGATGTGCTGGATATCTCCCTCTTTTCTACTGGAAGTACCGTCAAATTTACTTCTCAGTAGTTGAATAATGCACAAAATTATTCTAAAGATCTATTTATAACTAAGGTTAAAAAATTAGGCATTAATAAAGATCATGAAATGTGTTCTTTGAACAACTCCCAGGCCATCATCTGCCAGAACACCAACATATTTTTTTTGTATTTTATTGCAATGCTTGTATGTCAGAGGGCTTTCAGACAGACCTAGCTTACTAAGCTTACATGAGAACTTAAGTTGCTCTGTTTCAAACCCAAAGGAAATAACCTTTGCACTACTGTTAATCAAAACAAACTTGCTCACATGCAATTATAACATCCTGACCTTTTTAAACTCTATATTAAGTATTTGAGAGCATGATGTTAGCATGTGTTGTGGGGTATTTTTACCATTAGCCTCACGCACTCACATGAATACAAATTGACTATTAGAAGCAACTCTAGGAAAATTAATATTTTCCCCTCAATCTTTGGGCAAAGTAATGTCTTCCTACATTAGAGTTTTTGAATTAGTATTTAGTGATGTACACTTTTATTTAGAGTTCATATATAGATGTTTTCATACATATATACATTTTCATATATACATAGATGCATAAATTTTGTATTTTTATATATTTGATATATATATATTATAGTTACCACTGAACATGGAAATACATGCACATATATGCACAGTCACACCCAGTCCCTTCATATGTTCAAGAAAGACATCTTTATCACAAAAATCTTTATGTTCTATGTGAACTTCAGCAGCTTCAGCAAACACTCATTAACAGCACTGTGAGAGGTGGCTGCTGTGCAACAGAAACACTCACACCTCACACAGAAAGGAAATTAGATGGACTTTTCAAAAATATGTATCTCAAAGTATGTCCCAGATTTACAGTTTATGATGTCTCTTTGTAAAAAATTGCATTGAGGTATTTGAAACAAATGACACTATTTTCCTGTATGCTTAGGCACTTAAAGTGGAGATGAGATGATGCAGTCTCCATGTTTTTGTCAGTGTATTTTTCAGTCTAGCATAGTAGTCCACAGTTATCAGCAATTTAAAGGATTTTATTTACCTTCCAGACAGAAATTCTACTGTTTACTACTGCCTACAGCTGAGGTCCACACTGCTTATTCAGATTGATGGTATCATCTCTGCCCCAGAAGTACTAAAGCTGCTGCATTAGTCTCTAGAACTGAGCTTTGCTCGGATTCCTAAAATAACCCAACACACCTGGAACAAATGCTTTGTCCTCTACCCCTTTCTTGGTGGCATTTGCAAAAGCACCTACAATATATAGCTCAAGGCAGTTTAAAAGAAAGAAAAATTGCTAAATTACCACAGCTGCTTTGAAAATTACTTTTGACAGAACGTGGATTTTTTGGGCCCTGAACACTTTTTAAAAATTTGACTTCAGGCAGCTTCTCAAAAACACAGAGGTGAGAAATCAGTAGTTCTTGTGTTTCAGTACTGTGCTTGTAACATTTGTGTCCTTCCAAATCTTGTATTTATTCAAGACGGAGAGATTTATGCTAGAATAAACTTTTTCAATAGAAAAAACCCATCTGAATTCAAATTACATTTGTGATGGGGTGGTCATGGAACGGCGTCCTTACTAAATAAATATTCATGTTAACTTTGAAGCAACCTTTAAAAAATGCAGTATTGAAACAAAACAAATATTTTAAGTTTAAATCATCCTAGCTTTCCAGATTTCGTCGTTTTATCCGTTAAATAAAGGTCAAAAAAATTAAAGTCATTGTCACAGTTGGAAAGTCTCCTATGCTTGGCATAAGCAGTACTAAAAGGCCAGTTTTAAAAATATGACTGATGTTAAGCATATGATTCAGGACTTTTGCCTGAAGTCATTCATTCTTACATGCAGGTAACAGATCAATTCAACATGTGAGCTAAAGCACATTTCTTCAGCATTTTTTTAATTCTTATTTTGAGACTCACGCTTACACAAGTCAGTCTTATCAGTATGTTGACAATAATTTTTGGCCAGTTTACAATTTGTGAGAATTATCTATTTGATACAGTATCTCAAGATGCTCTTCCAAAACTACTTGTGCTTTTGAGATATCGTGTCAAAAATGACATTTAAGTAATATATTTATGATCTGAGTGAGAGGCAGAAGAATAGACATGGAAAAATAACATTGTCTAAAACTCAGGGAAAAGGGATGCTGTGCTTTTACTAATATTCCTTGTGATCTGGGACTATCTTTTCTCTTTGTCATATTTTTTCTCCCAGTAATCGAGTAAACAAATATTAACTAGCCTTGGTAGATCTACTGGAAGGATATCTTTCTCAAGATTCTCTCTTCTCTCCATTTTACTTCCTATTCATGTTTGATGTGCTTTTATGTCATTTTTGTTCTGTGCTTATAATACTATATATTTTACCCTCTAGCTCTGCTTTTCTGTATGTCTGGGTAAGCTGGAAAATCTGTCCTGGAGTGCTAGCCCTTCCTTTTAAATTTGTACCTCAGTTCAAAGTATAGTATCAAAAAAGACTCACAATGGTTTAGTCACAATTTTAAAAGCTTTTCGCTCTCTGTTTAAGGTAGTGACTGCATATACCTGCCCTCTATAAGGCAAAAAGCAAACAAAAAACCCCCCACCAAAACCCCTAAACCATTCTAAACCAAAGGAAAATAAAAAGGTGTGTGTTTCATTGGAATGAATGCATATTAGCAGTTACAGTGCTTTATGTTTCTGGAGTGCATCTTCCATCTTAATTCACTCAGAAAGAAATTACTTTGCACTCTCCAAGACAGCTTAGCAGCATGAACCAAATCGTAGTACACAGGGACAATTAGAAAGTTCACTTCAGAAGCGAGCATCTGATCCAAATATAATCTCCAATAAAGACATAACTGTAGAGATAGCCACAGCAGTATAAAATGTGTTGATTTTTATTTCTTTCTCACACACTTTTTCAAGTTCATTTATGTCTTCCAAAGCTAATCTTAGAGTTAAGAAATGTCAGAGAATTCATCATTTAACCATGACAAATGTCAGTATTTCCAATCAGTTTTCTTCATAAATTTTAAAGGACCATACCTGTCCTTTCTTTCAATGCTATTTCTTTTTTTTTCACCCCCTTTTTTTTTTTTTTTCCCCTCCTGTTAGGCCTTCTGGTATAAACATGGACAAAGTTAGTTTTACCTTGTCATCTTATTTATTCTGTTGAAATGGTTGTCCCCCAAGCCATAAAGTTCTACTTTCGTCCCTCATATGGAACACACCAGGCACAGTCTTTACTATGTGCCTGATGGCTTACAGGGGAAAGAAGCTGAGTAGACTTAATGCATTTTCTGTAGAAACACACATTCACCCAACTAGTGTACTTAAAAGAGCAGTGGTGGTGCATTTCTCAGTTCCAAACCCACTGAATGTTGCTGCTTTAGCGAGCAGATGTTAATCACTTTGTCAAACACTTGCACAGAATGAAGCAAGATATAAAGAAAGAAACTAGCCAAAAAGAACAGAGTTACGAATGCCCTCAGTTGGATGTTTGGCCATTTAATGACAGATAGGTAAGGCAGGAGTCAGAAAGTGTCAGAACATATGGTTGTAGTATGAAAGAAGACCTGGATATGATAAGGGAGAAAAATAGAAGTCTTCTTAAGGTAATGACAGGAGATTAGTGCTTGGCACTCACACAGGGAATACTAACACCATTGTAATAATTCTTGGCATATAAGAATCTCATGAATTGCCTAAGAACCACAGGCACCTCCAAATTATCTTATACAATGATAGAAAATAGGTGCAACACATCTAGCAATGTTTAATCATCAGAGCTATCAGCTAGGTTTTTTTACACAAGTATTCTGTATGGTCACTAAGATGATGGAACTCTTAGTGTGATGTGTTATCATATGACTATGTATTACTGGAAATTTTGTCATTGCCAGTATATTGAATTTATTAGATTATTCCCTGCGGGGCTTTATTGTTTAATCTGTGTGTTTTCTTTTACTTCCAAAGAAATGAAATATCCTCATACAGATAATTGAATTTCTACTCTGGACTCAATATAAGCTTTAAATGTTCAAGCATAATTCCCCAAATAGCATAGGTTTTTTAGCTGTCTCCTGAATCAGACAGCTTGGTAGAACTGCTCATTTGGTTCTGGTGGACAAAGCAGGTAAACCAATTGAAGAACCTACATATGTGACAAAAACTTAGAAGATAATGAAATTATATAAATTCCTCTTAAAACAACAGGGGAAAAAAAAAAGAAACCCAACCCATAATCTCTACTATTAATATTCACCAAAAAAATTGTTCCAGTGAATTTAATTAGCTTTACTGAATGATAAGTGACAAGTGTTGCTTAGTCAGCTAATTAGTTAATGAGAAAGAATCTAGACTATCATGAGAGAATTGTATTTTATGTCATTCACAATTTCCATAGTTGTCCCTGTGTAAAGCTTTTGCCAGAGAATAGGTTAAAGAAATTCATTACCATGGATCAGCCTGACAGCACCTAAGACAGGGAGCTGTTGAATGTGGAACCTAACGAAGTGGTAAAGGCAAATACCAGAGTAAGCAACAACCTAGAGTGGATGACACTCAAAAATGAATAAATCTATAAATCTTGCAGAGAAAATAAACACAGAAATAAATCAAAATCCCAGATCAAATAAGAGCACTTCTTATTCTTTCTGTACATATAGCCAGCGTGTCTGGCAAAACCTTATTCTTGATGTATATAATTATGTTTCTTCAGCCACTGCATATAAACACCTAAGGGTATATCATGGAGTCCAAGAGGCTTTATATCTCTATCCATGTTTCTTGCTGCCTACATTACATTCGTCCTGGTTTAGTTATATGTCAAAATTCCAATAAATTAAAAATATTTCTCTAAAATCTGTGAACTTTTCAAAGTGACTCCCAAATTTCATACACTAAGGTATATGCTAAGCATTCTAGGTTAGACAGTATTTGAGAAAGGATTTACCAGTGCATCATGTTCTGAAAAAAATCCAACAGCAAAAATGCCACACTACCCAAACCTTCCCACCCAAAAGTTCATCTCCAGTTACTGTATCGTTTTCATTCTTCAACATATATCCAGGCTTCAAAATGTATCCAGCCACCCCTCACACTGTCTCAAATAGTTTGACTTGAGTTAATAAAATGCCCATACTAACACAAAACCAAATTCCTGACGGAGCTTGCACCTCAACCAATGCCTATAGAAGAGTAGAAAGCACTGTCCAATTACCCTAACTTCTAAGACAGAAGTTTCAAAAGTTAGACTGAGTCTATTGTGTACTAGATAATAAAACTAGTAGTTCATTTTAAGAAAAAAATATATCCTTCATTTCAGAATTCCTACAGTATTCCCTTCTGAAATCTTGCACTGAACATAGGAGTAGCTAAAATAAAATTTTTTCTAGACAGATAGAAGTGATGAAAAATATATGGCAGAAGATATTATGCAAAAGCCTATGCAGATAAATGCTTGAACTGTTACATGTCAAATTATATTCACAGACACTTTACTTTCCGTTGGTGTATTGGCATCAAATGTCACTGTGAAAAGTTTTGTTGGTTTTTTTTTTTTTTTTTAATCAGGTCATTTACATGATGTAATAGTCATCCTAGAGACGTGTGAGAATATTTTTAAATTAACAGCAAGGCCTTACTCAAGGCAGCTTTCAAGGAAACTGTGAAGGTATATGAAAAATCAACCCCTAGTCAAATAAAACACACACTCAATGGTTTGAAACACAGAGAAGGGCCCTTACCAGCTTTAGGGGAAAGATGACATGCAACAGTTTGCCTGAATCCTTTTTAAACATTGAAAAACAATTTATCTGTTTTCTGAATATTATAAATGTCAAGAAAATTGTAATAAGTTAGCCTTTTTTGCAAACATTTCACAAAATGAGAACATGCATTAATATCCATAATTCATATGCCTAATATACACTATTACTATGTGTAGGATACCATATTGTATTTTTAAAAGATGATCTTACTAAAATTTTCCTTTCTTTCTCCCTTTTAGTCTTTGCTTTAAAATTTTATATACTTTTTAATTTTCATAAACTAAGAAGAATTCTTCAAAGACAGAGACCAGGCTGCTGATACTTTAACTGCATAGGAATATAAGATACACATTTAGCAAAAAACAGTAATTTTATTTAGTTCGATCTTTGCTGCCCAAAATTATTGGTCTCTCTTATTTTTATTTTTCTTATGAATAATTCAGTAATTTATTATAATAAATCACATTTGTTTTCGAGTTTTCTAGATATAAATGATATCTTCTAAGATGAGCAATTAAAAAGAATTATTTTAATTAAATTTTTAATTGTTTTACTCTCTTAAGTTATTAATACATTGGCTTTCATTTTAGAATCATAGAGCTGGGAAAAAAAATGTATATAGTAATCAGCCGTGAGCTAATGAATATCCATGGTGGGTTCTCCTATTCTCCTTTGAACTTTTACTAAAGAATAAAATATATCGATTAACAAACAGCTGTGAAGACAATTTCTGCCTGTGGCTGGATGGATTTCATCTTACAAAATGCAGATGTTCATAGCACAGAGTTAGTCACTTTAAAAGATGCCTTTGTGTGACAGTAAGGAACACTTTTAGGCTTTAGGTCTTCTCATTCTAAAACAGACATCTGAAACTGAATGTCTCTCTTTTCAAAGAGTCTATTTTCTCCATTACTTCTATAGAAAGCTTTACTGGGATTCCACTCTTGAACCCTGAAAATCCAAATGGCAATTATGATCCATCAAAAACTCAGCACACAGCAAGAGTGCACAGAAATTTTTTATCCCTTTAGCTAAGCTTCCTGCCAGAGAACTCAGTATATTTTTCTTACAGAAAGCTGTAACTTAATCTTATATTAATTATCTATTTTTCTAGGTGGTGGCTTGGATGATGGTTTTAGAGAAAAAAGAGAAGCAATTGCTTCAACATTCTGTGGCTCAAGAAGTCACCAGCTACTAAATTCCCAAAAGTGGGAAGCTGGCTTTCACAATTGGAGAAAAACAACATGCTCCTTTGGAAATGTTATTTTGAGCTGTTCTTTGTGTTTCCAGAAGTTCAAACACTGGTACTGAGCAGGACAGGAGATGCTGGCATTTGGGGGTTTTTTTGCTGTGAAAAATCTGTTCATACCTTAAATTCAGAGTGTACATTTTGTTCCCTCCGTATAGAAAATTGTGTTTCTGAGAACAACAGAATTAAAATGAGGTAATTAAAATGCAAAGAAAGAATGCTGCTTTTTCAGATTTTTTTGATGAATTGTAGTATTAATCCACTCAAGAGACAAAGTGAAAGAATCTTAATTTGGATTCTGAGTTGCTGCTAGTGCTAACAAAACTTCTTTTTAGTCCAAACTTTTTTTTGCTTTGGGTGTCACAAATATAAACCATCTGGTATGCCAGCTGCCCATGTTTCTTTTTACATATACAGCAAGAGTGGATGAAAAAACTCCAAAATTGCAGACATTATCCTTTTTCTGCTTATCATCATCATCATCCTCATAATAATCATTTTAGCATTTTTAGTATATGACTTTGCTGCCTCTTGCCTCTTAGATGTCTTGTTATGTTGTAGAGGAAAGTTTTGTTTTGCTTCCAGTGAATGCTCTGTGCGATTTAAGGGAGGCAGAAATCTGGAATATATCTTATTATGGTTTTACTGCTCACTAGTTGCAATTTTGTTTCACAAGTTAACATAAATTTTATTACTAATTTTATCTACCTGTCTGTTTTTTTAAAAAAAATTAATTTCTCAATGAAAAAAAAAAAATCAAATACAGTTGAAGAATATATTAAGTTTAACCTGAGCTTGAATTTTGTTCTCTGTACTTCATTTACAAATTTTTACCAGAACAACTCAAAGTTGTGCATTCTGCTTAAGTTCTAACAGCTAGCACCCTAATTTAATTATACCTTACATCCAGTTTATCACCCTTCTGCCTGATAAAAGCAAAAAATATCATTAAGAGTCAAAACTGAATTTCCTGCTCATATCAGCAAGCTGTTCGAGGCACAGTTTCACTCAGTTTAAAGGGAATCCTAGGATGCTGGTCCATCATTCTTAGTAATTGTCCTGAATGTTATTCAAAGCTTTTTCCAGGCAATTCTCAAGAAAATAGCTTTCTATAGATAATATAAAGTTATTATTTTCAACATAAATTCTTGTTTACATGTTAGGAAAAAAACAGCCATACACAGGTTGGTACTGATTTCACAGGTAGTTTCTCCATATTTGGGAGCATAATGTGGGAAAAACTAAATAAGCAGCATCCTGGTCCTTCCTTCTTCCAGGAAATCCACACCTTCAACTGTGGTAGTCAAGGGAACATTCTATGATTGAACATCAAAAGCAAGCTATGAGTTAATGACCCTTATCAGTAAAAATCAGAGCAACTGTACTCACAAACCAAAACCTGCAAGGATTTTGTTCCATGCTTGCATACTCACAATGTTAACCTTCTCTGCTTAGCAGAAAAGGATAATTAAATTCTGAAGAATCTTGGGAAAAAAAGCTGATCTAAAATACTTATCTTTAGCATGACTCATTGTAGATTTTATCAATGTTCTGAATTAATGTCAGAAAAAGCTCTATAAAGGCAGAAATATCTGATAGGAAAATGACGTAGTCTTATTAGTCCTGCTTATTTAGTCAGGAAAATCGGAATTTAAATAAATAAATACATAAATATTCACAATTTCTTGTAGGGAGAATTTTTAATTAAAGAAGAACAATAATTGGTAAAAATTCATATAGCTTTCTGTGCAAGGCATCTAGGAAAAAAAACCAACATAAAAAATTCAGAACACAGGTTATCGTTTACCCACTTACCTGCTGATGGTTAAAAAAATAAAATTTAATTCCATTCTTACAGTGCAATCAGGGAGTCCATCTCTGTTGGTTTTCTGCTTTAACTTACATCAGAATTATGTCTGTTGCCATAATATTACTATGAATTAACCCTACAAGTGCATCATCCAAATGTCCAATATTAAAGCTCCCCTGTTGTAACTATTCACTGTTTCATCCCCTCAATCTTTTTAAACTGCTTCAATAAATAAGAAGATAATTTTTGTTCTTCTGGGACATAAACAAGATAATGAAGATATTGCCTGGCCATACGCAAAACCTTTACACCTGATGTACTAAGTATCAAAGCCTTTAAATTAGTATAATATAAAATGGCCTGAATTTATTTTACCTTTATTTCTTCATTAACATAATTAAAATTCAGGAAGGTACTAAGATCATTGAAGAAAAAAGACTAGAAAATTTGGTATGTTTCAATCATAAGGACACAATAGTAACTCTATTCTTTGGAAGGCATTTAGACATTATATTTTTCATCAAATTAATTTAGTTTGTACCTTATTTTAGTTTAGATTTAGGCTGGATATCAGGAAAAGGTTTTTCACCCAGAGGGTGCTTAAACACTGGAACAGGGTCTTCTGGGAAGTGGTTACAGCACAAAGCCTGATAGAGTTCAAGAAGTGTTTGGGCGATACTCTTAGGCACATGGAGTAACTCTTGATGTGTCCTGTGCAGGGCCAGGAATTGGATTTGATGATCCTGATGGGTCCCTTCCAACTTAGTATTTTCTGTTCTACTAGCTTGTCTTGCTGTAGGTGTCAGATCCCACTGATGTCTTCCTAGGAAATGTCAGAAATTGCACCAAACAAGTCAACAAAAGTCAGGATTAAAACCACTGCTTCCAAGGAAGGAAAAAACAGTTAACTGTTCTGTTCAACAGAAGAGCTACCTCCAGTTGCTTCTTGAAGCTGAATGGTAACAGCTTGCCCAATCAGACATCCATACCTATCTGTTCCTAGAAGTCAGAGCCACTGCTACCATAGGAGCAGTCACATAATAACTTGTCTTTCTACGAGCCAGTGACTCTGTGATCACAGAAACTCATTAAATTTCTGTGAATTATAAAGATGCAAAATATAGTTGAAGCTAATAATCTGTGTTCCCAAGATTTTCTCTAAGAAAGGAATTTTAGCTATCAGAATAGGGTTATAAGAGATTAGATGTTTGGCAAAAAAAAATACACCTTCATTTTGCTTCCCCATCATTACTCTTTAATGTTTCTACCAGTATATTAGCACCAGCACCAAAAGTATATTATGCCTCCCTTGAGGAACAGCAGGATTGGAGAGAATTGGGAATTCAGGAAAGTGATAATTGACAGATGAATCTCACAGAAAGTGATAGATAAAACATTCTGAAATGTTATTTTGAAGAATGAATGTGTTATGCAAAAGAAGAAAAAGAAAAAAGCATTCTTTATAATGTATAACATATGAAACTTTATAGATGTGTTGACATATCATTTTGCAGTGACCAGCTGTGATCTTTCAGTTCAATTGTGCTATAGAAATGAAGCAATGAGAGCTTGTTATAGCTACCTGCTCAAACATGTAAGTAATCCTGTTGGTGATGGGATGAAAATGGCTAGGACTCCACAAGGAAATAATTGTTTAATAAATATTGTAGGTTTTTGCATAAACTCCACCATATAGTCATGTACCTTTAATGACAACAACCAGAACTTATATTTTGGAGGTTGAAACCATGACAATAGTTTTTTCCTCCATTGATTAAAGTAGTACCTGCAAGAGTCTGGTTAGATAAACTAGGCTCTTGCAAGAGAGAGGTGAAAGAGTGGATGCAGATGATGACAATGTTGGCAGGTTTCTGGTTTACTCTATGACTCACTATTGAATGTTGCACAGACGCTGTTATTAACAGAGACATGTGGGACCAGGATTATGAAGCTGATAGCTTGCTATACAAAGTGTTCTAAGGAGATCATTAGTAGTGATAAAACACCAGTGCTTCTGACAGTGAGAAAAAGTATGTAAAGCTCAAGAATCATTTGTCGTTTTATACCATATCTATTAGCTAACCTGCCTTGGGAGATCCTAAAAGTTTATTTTTTTAATGAGAGTGATTTTTTTCTTTTTTTTTCTTTTTTTTTTTTAATTAATGATAGCAGTTTTCACAATGGCTACAGAACCCCTGAAGATAACAGTTAAAATGCAGCTATGAGTGGGGAAAAAAAAATGGAAAGCTTTGTTAAAATAAGAGTTTCTCCTTATTTACACTGACAGAAATTGCCAGAATTTGGCTTTCCAGCACTTTAATACAAAGTTATTTTTAGTGAAAGACCAGGCTTATGACATAACAGACTTCTATTTTCTTCAGATGTATGCCCAAAAGCTTTTAGAGTCTCAAATCAATTTATTGCTAAAACGGGAAAATTTTCCATATCACCTGTGCCTCAGAAAAAGAGGTAGAGCTTTTGTTCTGAGTCTGGTAGAAGATCAGCCTTAAAGAATAGCTTAATGGAAAACTTGACAAAAATGCCAAAGTTGCAAATACTAAACCACCTAATAATTCTGAAGCAGCCACCCCAGCTGTGATGTAAGGTTTCTTGTAGCCATTTACCACAGGAAAGGCTGAGAGTAGCATCTTTCAGTTTTTTAACACCTGTTCTTCCTAATGTAAAGTACTTCTTCCCTTTATTTATAGTTTTAGCAAAGATTCTAGCATTTTTCTTTATTAAGCTGGAGAAAAAATATTTGATTGAATTAAGTTAATGATTCTGACTGACTACCTGCTTCTCAATATCAATGGAAATATTTTACTTTAGTTCATCTGAATACTGATCTGTATTTATAAAATAAAGATAATACTGTCTCCATGTTACTAGCTGTGGCCTGCTAAGGTGCTTCATTGTATGTTCCACACAAAATGATGTGAGGATACAGATGCTCTGTGTGGAAGATATTTTTACATATTTTATTTTATCCATATTGGTCACTGGCCGAAAGCAAGGTTCACAAAAACTACCACAGAATGGCATAATTACAAAATTTTGATCACTAGCAACAACTTAATGTCACACAGATTTATTGTTTAAACTAATTCTAGTATTTCTTATCATCCAGGTGCTTGGCCTTGTAATCTCAAAAATACTATATTCATTATTTATATTTTTACTTCTCTATATATTTTATCTTTTCATAGATATTTTAAGTAGATTGTTCTTAAAATTTAATGAAACTTTTCTTAGTATTTTTTTCAAATCTTGTTCTTCCTTATATAAATGTAAATTAATGCCTTTTAAAATGTTTGTTGACTAAACTTTTAGATATCCTGATTTAATTGATGAATTATTGTCTCCATAGCTGAAACATGAAAAGAATATATTATAGAGAATATTGTGGATTGTCATCTCATTTCACCTCTGCTGTGGACTGGTTCTTGTGCAAGGAGCACCCAGTTATTTCAATATTATTCCGTTGACAAGCATTCCTTTAGCAAAGATTTAAATTTCAAAACATTTGACAACTCTTCGAATTGCTGATTGTTTATTTTCTGCCCTGTTTATATTTGTGCTTCATCTCCCTTTACAGAGACCACAAATCAAACACATTGAAGAAAGGGAAGGCATCATAGAAGGTTAGGTGGCATGTCTGATGGTATGTTTGATGGGTAAATGTAATACTACAAGGGTCTGCCTTCATTAGAAAAATGCTGGCTTAAGAACCTGTAAAGTTGTATAATTTACATGATCCCAATGGGAAAAATCAAAGTTTTTTTCTCTATATTCCTCTCTCTACAGACCTTTATGTCAAAAAATGAAATGGTAGCCATTAAAACATAATGCAGAAAAGTGTTTCTGCTTGACATTAACACAAAGAAAATGAGTAAATAAAATGAAATAAAAATCAGACTCTTTTCTTCTCCCTATATATGTAATGAATATAACTTTTTCTTATATTACCTCATGTGTTAGTTGATCTGTTATTTGTAAGTAGTGCAGTACTAAGGAGAGAAATCGAGTTCACAGCTTAAGAAAAAAACCCAGAGAAAAACCTTTTTGGTCATTGACAGATTCTCTCATAACTGCAGAAATCTACTTTATGGTAGAAGAAGTCTCCCAGGTAGGCAGTAAAGCATTTATCACTGGCATCCTCACTTCATCTACCTGTTAGATAACTCATTTGACAGAACTGTCTCTCTGGAATAAAGATAGGTGTTTCATTAGCTTTGCTAATATCTAAATTCTAATGATTCCCAGAAATAAGGAGATTAGAGAGAAAAACTCTTGAATAAAAGGACAATAATTTAAACCATGTCTTGAGGCAAGTCAGCAAATGACTCAGTAAATGACTCAGCAAATCATCCTTAAAAAAATAATAATTTTTTATTGGTTCAGTCCCTTGAATGAAATCACTAAAGAAAAATGAAAAGGTCTCCAATAACTGCATTCTTTCTTTTGCCATTATTCCTGTTAGAGAAGCTAGTTAAAGTGGATTTTTGATTTAAGGAACAGGAATGAACAACTTATGTTTAGAACATAAGTGAACAGGACAAGGCCAGCAATGGAAATGGAAGCAAACAGGACTATGCTTTTGTGAAGCTGTTTAAATCTGAGAGGGGACAGCCCACCTTTGGACAACTAAGAAATGGATCTGAATAAAGGAACCCACCTTCCCATGATAGTGTGAATGACAGAGATATTCTAACTCCTCTGCTGGAAGACCATGGTGTCCCGTTCTGCTTTGCTTCACTTCTCTGCCCCCTCAGCTTCCCTCATGTGCGCTGACATACCTCTGCTGCTCAGTGACCTGGGCCACAGCACAGAACTCATCCAGCAAATAAAGTGAGTTGTTTTACACCGATTTAGCTCCCCAACAAGATCACTGGTGAGGGTCAGATAAATGTCAATGCTGACACAGGGAAAGGCAAGGAAGAGGGCAAAAACTCTCCTTTGGGCAAATTTGATGAGGTTAGCTGCATCCTCTAGTTTCAGTGATGAATTCTGTCTCTACATCAATCTTTAATGGAGCTTTCTGCCCTTTACTTGTTTAGAATTCTCTATCTTACCTAAACCATAAGGACACTGTGGAAATCAACATGCTACTTTAAGTATCCAATTGTAGGCCTAAAATTAGACAATGTTGTGGTTTTATAGGTTTAGAATTTAAGACACAGCTTGTGCAGTGATAAATTTGCCATCTTGTACTTAGCTGCAATGGTCCCATGTCACCCTGTTTCAATTCACCTGCTAAGTTAAATCAGCCATTAAGCAATAAATCTTTAAAGCCATGTAAGGGACATGTGTGCACAAATCAAATTATTTATTAACAATATACCTCAGCAAAATGTCAGTGCGTACTGAGGACCTCCTGCACACCACTTTAAAAATAAGCTCCCCGGAGCACAACTCAAAGAAATTGATTGAGTGCACTAATGTATTCTCACGTATTTCTCTTGATGCTGGATTTATCTCATGCATGAAATATTTTGCAGGGCATTACACAAGTTCTTTATTCTTTGTTCTTGAAGGTGTTAAGCTAAGAGTTTCCAAGTATACCTAAGCATGTTCAAAAAGCAGCTTTTTTGCAAATATTTCCAAAGAAAACACCAGAGTGAGGAGTGAACTCTTGCCATTGTTCTATAACTTGCTTGAACAAGTGAGAATTATTGAGTTTATTAGCAAAAGAACATATTGCACCATGACACATACAGTACATCTGAGGTGAAGGCAAAAGTGAGGATTGTACATGACTAACAAGAAGATGTTTTTTCTCATTTCACTTTAATGCATCTTCCAGTCTAGTTTGCTGTTTTAATCTGATTTTTATTCAAAGTGATTTCCCTGGATTTTCTCCATTTATTTCTGGATCACTTATCTTGTTCTTTTCTCCATTTTAACCACTTCTATTTTCTCCAGTCTTCATTTTCTATGCTATCTTCCCCTTTGTGTTTTGTGACAAAAAAATGACAGATACATAGTCTGGTTTCTAGTTAAGAAAAGATATTCCAAATTTAACTTGAATAAACACTTAACAACTGGGTACTTTTATTTAGCAAATAACAGGCTTTAAAGAGTGATATATCTCTACAGTATGTGCTTCTGTAATTTTTGTTTATATAAGCCTTAATATAGCTTGGTAGCACATTACAGAAATGAGTAGGTATAGAGAATGTATGTTAAAATTTCCCCAAACAATGCCTACAAGCAAGCACTGAGGCAAGTATTAATTATGCAGCTTCAGAACTGTTCAGCTTTGCCAAATACTGTGACTGAATTTCACAAGGCAAGACATATGGTAAATGACATTGTGTCTGTCCTAATACAACAAATGTGATTCACTTTTCATGTAAACCTATTCTGACAATTTCCTTATGTGATTTACATATGCATTTTATATTAAACTATTCCCCCTGAAGCAAATGTTGTAGATTGTATACTATAATTCTATTAGCAAGGGAACACAAATATCATTAAACTTATCAGTTTCACGCTTATATTAGAATGTTCCTTTAAGCATAACTTTTACAGACTAGTTAATACTTTGTTTATGTTATAAACATTAGGATGATGTATTTTTAAAACTTTGTTACAATATAATTGTAGCATAGTTAAGAGAAAGGAATGGCACCTTAAATGCTGCACTATTTTGGTCTACAAACACCTAGGAGAATCCTTGCTTGTTCCTGTACAGTGAATATTTTAAATATATTTGCTTCCGCGTTAAAGAGATCTATATTGATAATGCATATGAAGTAGTTGCAAGAGACATTTCTCTAGTAGAAATTTTAGATCTGTTCATCTATGATCTGGGAAGGCTGGTGGTTCACAGGAGAAACTGTGGATTTAAGTCATCATTGTTTGATAAACGAACAAATTTTATACTAAATAAATATTGCAAAATGAAACTATTCTTTCTGTCAAATTTATTTCAGGCAAATGTAGTATTAAGCTTTTTTCCCTTTTTTGCCTTTGTGAAAATGAAATAATAGAATAAAAAACCTGCCCTTTTTTTTCATAAAAAATGATACATTTGAGGGTGATGGGGTTCTCTTCAGAGACAGAATGCTCCAATTTCCCAGACTCTATCACCCTGATTTTTTTTTTCTTTTCTCATTCTAATTTATCAAAATTTCTTCTCAAAACGTCAAACAACTAGTGAAACCCTCAAAGCTCAGATGGTTCTTCCCTGTAGTATTGAGAAGGTTTTTTTAAAGGAAACTAGAGACAGAAAACAGTAATTATTGTGGGTCTGCTGCACACAGCTTCTTCCTGCAGAAACCAGGGGAAGTATTTGCATAATCCTTCAAAGGAAGCAGAAGCCTGGGATGAGGCAGTTTCCTCCCTCCACAAGGGTTCCTGATCAGCAGTGAACGTCTTGCGGTGTCCAAGTTTAGCTCAAGCATCTGGATTTCCACACAAAACACATGCAATTCCACCTCCAGTTTTTCATATTTAAGAGGCGTTTTCCTAATTCTTTCTGATTTGTAGTAAATTAAAACCCTAGGCATTAGTGTATTTCTATAAATATAGAGTCTGCTAATCATATGACAAGTTCACATTCCTTTCAATATTTTCAGCACTTTACAACAGCACCTGTAACAATATTTCTAAAACCCAGTATGCACATTTGCGGAAAGGTAGATCATAAATGCTTCATAAAATAATAAAAAAATCAATAAATCAATATTTTAATAACTAACTAGTTGTACAAAACTACATTCAAAAACACTGTCCTTTTTCCTCATCAAATTTAGCAAGAACTCTTCATATTTTTCAAAGGCTTTACTAAGAATCTATTGAAGATTGAAGAAAATCGGTGCATCTTGGATCCTACCCTAGGAACCTGTTTCGCAGAACACTGATGAACTTTATAATACATGTACTTACAAACCCATGACTTTTCTGGGAATTAGATGACTAAATTGTTCACCTATGTGTTTTCTTGTAGTTAAACTGTGTATGACTTCAGCAGTGCTTGATGATTGTGTACAAACAGAAAGTCATTTGTATTCTTTTCTTCTTAATAGCCAGCAGTATTGCTTCTCCTAAGAAATATTTAGAAATGTTTATATCCAGTCTTTCAATCATCATTATGATCTTATTGTCATCAACCTAAATAGGAGCAGAGGGAACATTAAGAACCAAACTAAGTCTTTTTAACAGCTGCTACAGAACAAAAGGCCTGTCTAAACAGATCGTATTATCATCAAACTAGGACATGAGTATCACCTGAAACTGTGGCTCTTAAAATAATCAAACTTAGCATAATTTAATTTCCTAGAATTAATTAGGAAAATCACAGCTATTAAATGAATGAAATGAAGTTAATTCAGGTAGCTCAAGAAATATGAGATTCAGACAATAGGTTTTCTCCTGTATCTTTTCTGGGCTCTACTATGTACAAAATCAGGTTCAAAGATCATCCTGTTTGTGTTAACATCAAGCCAGAATAGGAAGTGGTGATCAGAATGGTTTTCTGTATTGTTTGAGCACCTTATGTCTTTAATATGATTTTTGTTTAATGGTAAAAATTAAGATACCAGCAGCTTAATAAGCAAAAGTGAGAAAATACAGAGGGATTATACAAATGATTGCCTGATTTGGTCTTGAGAATTGAAAACTAAATATTGTTTCTTCATGAAAATTTTTGAAAGCTTCCCTAAGTAATTTTTCTATCAGAGTATCAGTGGGGTTTTGGCCCTTAACTGTAATTTGTTTCTTGACACTAAATTTATCTTAGTATGTCTTACTGTGTCTTAATGATTCCAACTGCCAGTAGAAGCCTGCCATAAGAACATAAAACACTGTATTATTAAAGTCTCTTTTATTTTTTTCTCATTTTTCTTTTTAAATACCTTTCAGTTATAATTAATCTTTCTGGTTTTGAAACACGTTCATTTTATTACTGTAAATAACATACAACAAATCAGAAACTGAAATAATTTACATCAAGGCACAGAGAAAAAGAGATGAAGCTTACTGGACCGTGACCACATTGGGAACAGCTATGCTGTCCACCTTGCAGAGGGAATTCCTGCTGGATCAGAGCAAACAATTTGAAAACTTGCATCTGCCTATATATGGAATGCAAATCATTACAGTTATGTCTACATAAACAGCTATATTTAATTACACTTTACAGGAAAACTTAGCAGAAGTAATGTGGGTACCTAAAGTAAAGCAAGAACATATACATTTGTGAAATATCCCAAACTACACGAGATAGGCAATTTGAAGCACCCAGTGGCTGAAAATACTTGAAAAGAAGGATATTGCACTTACAGCACTTATCTACAGCCATGATCTTCTAAAGCAGAGTGGGTGTGAAGCTGTGAAGAAAAGCAATTCCATTCTCAGTAGGCTACCACAGTACATTTTCAAAAGTTTCTAATTGAAGATACGCTTCATTTGCCCTAGCTGTAAAAGAAGTCACATTTACTCATGATTATGTCTGTAAATGACCTCATAAAAAGTAGTCTTTAAAAAAAAAAAAAAACACAAAATTAATCCAAACAAAAGTAACATTTAGAATTCATTTTTAATTATGTAAAATTGTGTGCTTATTTGATCTTACTATCTACCCAATATCAAAAGCGTTAAACTCCATTAAACTCAATAATTTAAAGCTATTTTGATTGCACGTATATTATCTTTATCAGGAACATGCTTCATTCTAAGATGAAAAGTTTGCCTATTAAGGCTCTCAAAAACAATATATGAAAACAGTGATAGTATTGTGACTAATGTATTATTCATAGTCATTATATAGAGTGGAGCCTTCAGAAAGTTGTAATGAAAGTGCTTAATAAACCAGCACAAAATTATCATGAAACATGTAAGAAAAAACAAGAATTGTGATGCACAAATTGTATTGATTTACTGACAATTAATTCTACTCAGATATTAGTACTAGAGGGCTTTTAATTCCACAGCCTAAGCATGCCTAATCTCATATTTAAGACTCTCAGCCATACCTAAACACACAGAGATTTATGGTTCACTGTGATAAAGGTACTTTAAATTGCAGAATTTTAGATTATTTAGGGATTGGTAGGCTTTTTGTTATTGGGTTGATTTTTTTGGGGGGGTAAGGTTCTTTTGTTTTGGTTTGTTTTGTTAAATAGAGTGGTAGAAAATAGGAGTCAATACATTTTAAACAGATACTTTATGTGCTAGAAAAAAATAAACAAAACAACGAGATGTATTAAAAGCATTACAAATAGTTTGCACAATTTAGCTTCTAGGAAATATGGAAAAAGAAAAGGGGACTGGTAATTTATACAAGTTTGCTTTCATTTTGTGCACAAACAAAATATGTCTGGGAGATCATTCCAGCCACACCTCTAGTATAGTTACTCTGACAGTGAGACTAGTTTTGCCTAATTGTGTATTTCTATCAACCTTAACTAATTGGGTGAACTCTAGTTGTCAGTGGTAAACAGCAATTGTTTCCGAGATGTTCTTTAGTTTATTTAAGGGTAGATATACAGAAATACATAGAGGCTTTTTTTCTTTAAATAATAATAAAATATGCATTTCTTTCTACTGATTAAAAAGTCTGCATTGAGGTCAAGCAGATATGTGATGTGTGCAAGAAGAATACTCCGCAATTTGCACACTCAAGAAACTTACCTACTTCCTTGGCCAAGCACTGCTGGATGAAGCCTTTAGTGAGAGCATTGTCTCATCTTTATTGCCACAGCTTTTGCCTGCTACACAGAATGTTCGGTCAATCCAGACAGAATATAACACTGCAAAACCTACATAGAGGATTGGCTTGCTTCAAATTAAGGAACCAGAACAACTGTGAATTTCATGATATTTCATAGACAAAATTTTTCAGATTTCATGTTGGGGAAAAAAATAATTTTGTTTCCTAACTTGAAACAGGAATAAATAATGAAATATTGGCAATTTGAATACCAATTCCAATCACACAAATTTATAATTTCTATCAAGCTCTAATTTTCAGTTTCTCTATGGAAAGTCTCCAGGAATGTAGATATAGTGCTGTAAGAAAGTTCTCAGAGCTCAAATTTTGCTGAGCATAAAGCAGTTAGGTTCAGTGCTGATGGCTTTGTCCTTCATTCCACTACCCTCCATCTGCCCCAGCACTCCAAATGGATCACTATTACCTACTGAACTTTACTTCAGCGAATAATATGTACATATGAATCAAAAAAGTACTTCTCTACAACTGTGGTTCAGAGGTCAATTTACGGTACTTTCTCTGACCTCAGAAAATGAAGGAAAATACACACAGGTTCCAATATTTTCTCTGTTCTTGCTCAAAGAAAAGCAAATATGCTATATCAGGAAATTGTATCAGGAAATTATTCATATAACAGCACTCTACAATGTTTTTTTCCTAGAGAGTTTACATTCAGTTATTTACTTTTGAGTTTTATTTGAACAATCTAGATATTTCAGTAAACTTTTTAAAGAAATACGTAAGTAAATCTGTACTTATCAGAATTTAACCCCAACCAACAACAAACCACCACTCATTCACTCACTCATTCATTCCCCTGTCCCTCCAGGGATAAGGAGAAAAATCAGAAAAAGGTAAAACATATGGCTTGAGAGAAAAACAGTTTAATAATTAGAAAAAGGTAAATTATAACAACAATAATAAAAATAATAATAGTAATATACAATAATAATATCTTTGTAATGAAAAGAAGAGGGAGATTGAGGAATAAAACACAACAGGTGATGCACAACACAGTTGTTCACCGCCTGCTGGCTGATGCCCACTCTGCCCCCAGTCAGTGATTGGCCCCTCACAGACAGCAGTCCCCAGTTTACACTCTGAGCATGTTGCTCTATGGAACGGAATATCCCTGTGGCCAGTTCAGGTCAGCTGTCCTGGCCATGCTCCCTCCTGACTTCTTGTGCAGCTGTTCTCTGGCAGAGCATAGAAAACAGAAAACTCCTTGATTTAGAGGAAGCACTACTTAGGAACAACTAAAACATCAGTGTGATGTCAACATTATTCTCCTACAAAATTCAAAGTACAGCACTGTATCAGCTACCAAGAAGAAAATTAACTCATTTCTAGCTGAAACTAGGACAATAAAGTACTGATTTTGCCCATTTTAATTATTTGATCTATTTTTTCTTCTCCTGAGGAAATTTACCTTCTCTCTTCAACAATTCTTTGAAATTACTGTGATAGTTTTGAACTCACTTTTGAAAAAGGAAGGGTATGAGCCAAATGGAACTTGTATGTTTGTTATGTGGTGTGTGCTAGTGTCACTCAGTAAAATTGGAATGATAAACTGTGCTTCAGCATCGCTAACCAGCTTTTAAGCAGGTTGAATTGTGACCAAAAAAGAAGTCAGGAAGCTTGTTTATTTCACTGGAAGTTTTAGCAAGTTAGTCAGCTCACAAAGTTTATGTGTGCTTTTCCTTATTTATTTAATTAGGGGCACCCAACAGGCCGACATATGCAATTTAATGGTGCAATTTGCAGAAGTTACCAAAAGCAGAATCCCTGCTGAAAATTTAAAGAGGGAGTGTACCTATTTTCTGTTTCTATTACTTCATATAATGGCTTCCCAGATGATACAGAATGGCAGGCAAGCAAGCAAAATGCTGATGATGCATGACTTACACCAACTGCTTGTGAATTGAAAGCAGATGTGGACAGTGGGAAGCTGACCATTTCTAATACGAGTTACAACGTAAGTAACTGGAAAAAAAAACATAAAATTTACCAGTGGTGTTCAAAAATTTGTCATAGTTGAAATGTTTCCGTCTAAGAGGGCAGGAAAAACGACAGTCATCACAATAACAAAAAGGAAGCTGTATCAAACATTCTGAAATGAAATATAAGCCATAAATGTAATGGAAATAGGTAAAGCACAATGACATTGCTGTGATCACGTATGTTACTATGTATACATGACATTTATTTGGATTTTCAGTTTTACAATAAAAACACCAATAGTATTCAAACCTGAATAGCTGTAAGTATCATTGTCATTACACGGGTAAAAATCCACTATTTTGTACAGAGTTCTTTTTGTTAAAGAAGGAGCACATGATGTACACACACATTGCTTTTAACTATTCTCTTGATTATACTTATGGGCTCTGGAAAAGGGGAAGACAACCAGATCTGACTCCACTAGCACAAATTCCTGAGTGAGTACACTACTCATTATCTATATTTTCATTACAAGTTTCACCATTTTCAACTATTCCTTATGATAGTACTCTGATTATTTACAATTCTTTACCTTCCCAGGCGCACTGTATTTCTCTCTTACCAACCCTTTCACAAATCAATATTATTAACTGGTCTTTGGGGTTTTACTATAGCAAAACTTTCTCTAAAAGCAAGATACTCTAAGGGATACCCATAGGTTTTATCTCTCCAGTTATTTTTGGTATCTAAACAAAACAACCACTTTTCTACCCTCATTTTAGTAGACTTTATTAAATATCAATGCTAAATATCCTTAATTAATGTCAAAGCTCTCTTGGTGTTTTCAGGCTCTACTTGATCCAAGTTTGTATTCAGCGTACTGCAGTGAAGGTTATTAGTCATCTGAGACTGTTTTACTAGAGCCATGTTAAATCACTTTCTACAAACTGTGACATCATTTAACTTCCTCTGCTAACATTATTTTTCCAGCTCTCAATAAGTTTTTAGATATACTTCTAACAGTTGCCTATTTTTTTTCCTGCTCACTTCAGATTAAAGCTCCATTTGGCTTGGGCATTTTGGCTGCTTTCGAAGAGTGAGACCATTCATCCTGGTTTGATCCTCATTCCAACTTCATGTTTTTTCTTTCTTCTTGTGAAAATTATGTCTTTTTTCTGGAATATGGAACTTTTCTTACTTTCCTAATACTGCAGTTAAAAAATTATATGACATTTTTACATCAGCAGATTCACATTTCAATAAATTACTTCTTACACACTTGTGAAATCTATCTTGCCCTATCACTGTTATTCATTGGGATCTTTGCCAAGGACTTCAGTGAAGAAATGGTATCAATATCACTCATGAGTTTTCAGTATTACTTAAAAGCAGCAACTATTTTGTACATGGGGGGGGGGGGAATCTGTTTTCAAAGCTAAGAAAAAGACTGGAGAGAAAATGGACAAGAAGTTCTTGAAATATACAAAGAAAAATGTATTTGAGGTTAAGGTTGTTGCATTTTGGAATTAAAGAACATGGTAGAAATGCAGCTGTTTTTCAGTTTTCCTGTCAGTGCGTTTGGATTATTAATGGAGGATCAGATAACAGTTCTGGTCACTTTGTCTTAAAATTTTAGAACCAGTATGTATCATTATTACTCTCTCAGTCTGTATGCATAGCCTCCAAATTGCTACTTTTTCTTTCTGATTTGCTTTCTCAAGTCTAAGCAAACTAGTCAATGAATTGATCTACTCAGAAAACTTAGAATAAATAAAATGTTCTCTCTGCACCTGGAGAAGGAGCAGATGCTGTCAGGAGTAGTTTAGCACTTCAACAGACTGCTTCTGTCTGCACACCCTGTGACTTTTGCTAGTTCAGTAGTCTGATTTCCTTAAAGTTTTGGCAGCAAATATGTTCTACTTCATACTTTTATCTTTTAAATTAAATATAATGTCGTCTAATGCATTTAGGTCTATTTGTCACAGTAATATTATCTCAAACTAAAGGCTTTTAAAGTATGAAATAATTTAAATAAACAACTCTGGATCTGTTTTGTTACATCATTGCATTTTTAAAAAGTCACATTTGGTGTTTCTTTTAGTCTCCTTAAGAATTTTTTTCTTTCTCTGCTAATTAAGGTCCTTCTTGTCCTTACTTGTACTCCACATAAAGTACTGCTTCTCAGCAAGGTAAGCTACCTTGACATTGTAGAGCACAGGAAGGACGGATGACAGGATGAGCAGTCGGCTTTTACTTCCTCCCCAGAAGAGGCAGGGCTATTTAGTCTCACAAAATATATTGATGCTTCACATTTCTATGTTGAATTTTTTGCTTCTTTTCAAAGTTTGCCTCTCTTTATCCTACAGGGTGCAGGATGAACTTTCTAATTTTTATTCAGTACCATGACAGTTCAGAGAGATGGGACAGAACATCTGCCTGGTACTGTAACTCAATGTAATGTAACTCAGACCTTTGTACCATACTCCTTTGCTCGGAGCAGACATGGTTTGAATCCTTACAACACCTCACAGAAGGTACTTAGATATCTAATCCTCATTAGTCTCACTAAGATTTATGGCTTAGGGCCTCAACTGCGTGTAAACCTTTCCAATCCCTGATCCTGCAGCAACAAGGTGAAGGAGTTCTTCATCAGTGAGCTAATTGAGAGTAGAATTTGATACAAAATATGAGTGTAATTAATTATTAGGGAAACATTATTATAGGCTTGCCATAACATACTTATGCAAGGTGTCAAAAAATGGAAAATTTGCACCTAGTGTTCTTAATTCCAATATTCAAAGTAATAAAATTTTCAGCATTTTTCTCTGAGTTATTGCATATTATGGATACATTAATTGCCTTTATTGCTTCAGAGTAATTAGCAATCCTAATTTTTGCTCATGTAATGAAAACAAGTTAGTTAATCAAAATGTTGTCTAAACAAGGGGAAGTATTATGCAGTACAGAAGTGCTCATCACTTGTGAAATGAGATCTTCCATTTGAAAAGTTCTTCAGAATTCAGTTAAGCTATAAACTGCATCAAGCTTGGGGTTATTTTTCTGCTTTTTTATCTAATTATGCTTTATCTTTCAACAAACTGCTTCTCAATACCTTTTTTGTACTGAAAAAAAAGCCCTCCAGAAATCAAAGCTGCTTATCTCCATCACTGTGGCTTATTTACTTATCTTCATCTTACAGAAATGTTGATGTGCTTCCTGTCTCATTGGTGCCTCTGTGAATGACAATTGGATGTTTATATTTCCAGTCCATAACTGATGGATTAAATGTATCTAAAACTTCTTCTGTCTCTGGTATTTGAGGTGTGTACATTAATATATGGGAGACCATACTAAATCATATAAATGTTCATTACTGACACACTCATACACTATCCATTTATATCCTTAAGTATTGATCACACTTATCAGCTTGGTTTCTTACGACATTTCTAACCTTTCAGTTCAAACTTTAAAAAATGTCTTAAATATGCATTTTTATGTTTACAGTCCTTGCAATGAAGTCAATATATTTTATACAAAGTTACTCCTTTATAGATTTTGCTTGACATACCATTTCAAGAATGAAGTTATAATCTTGAATATACATACTGTTGATTTATAACTGGATGATGCATGTGGTCAGCTGGACTTTGCTCTCTAACCTGATGTGTAAGGCCATCACGTGAAGTAACCATCTTGAAAAAAAATTGCTCTTCTGTATTGCAGTGAGGTTTTGTAGAAATTAATATATTACAAGGTAATTTTTAAACTTAATCCCATGCAGTGGACTGTGATATATCTATTTAAATCTGAATTTCTGATATAGTAGAAATTCCTGTTGTGGCTTTGATTTTACAGATGAAAAGATGGTCCCACAAAGACAATTGAATTTCAATTTGTAGGAGAGGCTTGTTTACACACTATTTTCCATTTCACAGACTGAACAGAAGAATGTAAGGGAGCATGTAACCACAGAATCAGAGAATCATTTGGGTTGGATGGGGCCCTAAAGACCATCTACTACCAACCCTTCCCCTGCCATGGGCAAGCATACCAACCACTAGACCAGGTATCTCAGGGCCCCATCCAACCTGGCCTTGAATTGGCATGGATTCTATTACTTTTATAGGAAGATTTTCCTTCTCAAATATTACTGCTGCGAAGCTATTAAAAAAGGAAAAGTTCAAACCACAAATAGTTAATAGTGTATTTTGTATGCCAGGTGTAATCGGGTTAGCTGAATAACATTGCATACTACAATTCAGTGAGACTGTCTTTTATAAACCACGTTAATAATATAAGGATGAATATTACAGTTTTAAAGGAGAAAGGATTTTTGACTGGCATAGGTCCTGCAGGTGGTATGTTCAAGTATCCAGTCCATTACAGTGTCTGAAAAATACATTAATTAGTAAGAAATGTCTTCAGCAAGACTTGTATATTTTATTTTTTTTTCTGCGTTCTACTGCTAAGATGGTGAACTGAGGTGACTTGAAAGATTTTTCAAGCAGAGTATATTCATTTGACACAAAGAGAACTATAAAGCTTTGTACTTACTTGCAGCCTGTAATGATACTCTGAGACCTGAATGAAATAACTCTCTGAGGAACAGTTTATGAAAAAATTGATCTTTCTTTTCACTTTTCTTCTCCCCCCACCCCCACCCCCCATATATTTTTGCTTACAAACAAAAAAATGAAAATACGTGTGTATGAAGGAACTATTTCATCTATCTTTGGATAAAGATGGAACATTAATGATTTAATTTATAGGAGAAAACATTTTTGGTTTCCATTTTCTGCTAGTAAAGAGCTGCAGTTCCTTTGCCATGAGTCCATAGGTAATTCTCAATTAATCATTTCACTGTATTAAATTAATTTTAAATGAGAGCAGATGGATAGTGTTAGATTCCTTGGGAAGGCATGAAATCTGCTGGGTTTTTTGTCGTTTCTATGGTGCCTGAGAGGTTTTGCTGTGTCTTTTATTCTGTCATGATGGCAGATTTTTTTTTTTGAGGGGGCTGGTTGTTTGGGTTTAGTTGCTGTTGACATGTATGATGCCACTAATAATAATGCCATAATTTATGTGACAGCTCCTAGACTAGTAATATTTTGAAAAATCTTCCCTGATTAATTGTGCCTGAATCTTTATGGCAACAATTCAGGCATACCTGGTAGTGTTCTAGAGGACTCAGTGTGAACATAGGGGGTTTTAGGTAGAATGATAACTGCTGCCCAAATTCCTGTCATTCATTTATGTTAATTATGGACAGAAAATATTTTATATTTTTTCTTTAAAAATTTTGAGGTTGGGGGTTGTGGTTGTTTTGGGTTAAAAATTTTAAGGACGATTTGCTGCTTACTTTACTCTGCAAAAATGCTCATGTATATGAAAAAATTATTGTAAACATATCCCTAGATAAAGATTGACTCAGTACCTGAATTTATATAAATCTGAACATATGATTACTTGAAGAGGAAAAACTGATACTGCACTTCAAGATATCACTGTAAATTATTAAAAACAACAAGATGTTGTACAATAGTATTCATACTGTCAAAAAAAAATTTCTCTTTTAATATTGAGTATTTGGTATAATTTCCTGCTTTAGAAGGGGTGGATCAAGTACACCAGAAATTTCAGTATCCCTTAGTTACAGATTCCTTAATTTAAAGTCCTTTTTACTTTCTTATGGTCTCATATCCAGCTAGGAATATATAAATATGACATTACACATCAGAAATGTTCTGACTCTCATACATAATTTTGTAGGAGATTACTGATTAAGAAGAACAAATCAATATGAAGTGACTGTTGATTCAGGAAGGAAAAACTAACCACTGCTTATTGCGGATTGAAATGAAAACCAAACCAACCTAACAAAAAAACCCCCAGACAAACAAAAAAGAAAAAACACAAAACAAAAACAAAACAAAAGAAAAAAAAACAAAAAATACCTTTTTGATTATGTTCTAGGTACTGAAAATTCAAATTCTTGATATCTAACTCATATCGTCCTGGTAAGATCTAAAGTTTGTGCACCTTTATTTTAAATTCTGTAGTATCTAGGACTCTTATCGTACTAAAAGTAGAGATGATGTACCATTTTAATGACAGCAAAGATTTTGATTTACCCTTTAGTTTAAGTCAGAAAAAGTTTTGACATTAAGTGATAATCAACTGAGATTTCAAGTTGTCTCATGTTGTTTCAGGAGTTAAAAAAAATCCCAAACTTTTCATTTTTTGTCAGAAATAATGGAAGAAAAAAATAAAATTTCGAAATTACAAGTATCACATGGGTACATATGTCTCCAGAATGCAAGTTCCAGATTGCCCAGATTTGTAAACTGGAAGTAAGTGGAGCTGGAAGTTTCCTCTTGAGCTTGTTTAATTCCTTTCCTCTAAGTGAGGTTCTACTACACTTTTCTCATAGGGAAGTGGCCTGACAAAATCTTGTCCAAATTGTTGATAACATAATGATACTTCTGTAGGCTCCTTACAGTGTTCAAATACTGTCATTGTTAGCTTTCTTTTATTTTTCCCCCAAATGGATCATAAATTAATTTTTCTGCAGTTTATATTTCTTGTTCTATGGATGTGAAGAATAATGATTTCCATGTCCATTGCATCAGCTTATTATATATTTGGTTATTATGTTTTTCCCTGAACTGTGTAAAAGTTTCCACTGTATTCTTGTACAAAAGACAAATTAATGATTTATTTGAACAAATTACATTTATTTTAATGACTTATTCCAATGTTTTAAGTAGTCCATGTAAAATTACAAAACAAATCACATAATGGTTGGTACTCATCGCTCAAGCATTTAAAAAAAAAAAAAAAAGTTGTGCTTTGTTGCTAATGTTGTCATAAACACGCGTTTAAAATTGTGGTTATCTTCAGGAAAAATCATTGATCCCTGACTCTATTCATATGTATGTTCTTAATCAGAGGCAAAGGATTTAAATTTTTTGATCCATCAGAGAACATAGAACTTCAGCTAACTGAGAACTGGCCTGGTAGAAACTCTTTCGCCCGAAAATTTTTATTATTCAATAAGCATACAAAGCTATCAAAATCAATAAACACCCCCATTAAGAGACTATATCATTCATCCCTAAAAATATAATCTCCTTTGGTACAATGCAGCATGTTAAGACTTGCTTTATTCCCAATTCTCCCCTTTGTATTTTCCTTTTCCTCTATCCCTGATTCATTTCTTCCGCACCGCTTACCAGGCTCCCATGCTCTTCAAGCATTTTGTCTGTGTTTCCACTTTGATTCTGCTTATCCTAAGTGAGTGTGAAGGTCGGGTGTTGGGGAATCGATGTGCAAGCTAGCACATTTTAGGAGAGAGAGGTCCTTTAGACTCCCTCTGGTCTGGTGCTGTGGACTGACTGCCCTTTTTTTTTTTGTTGGAATATTTCACACGTGCTCCTGGAGCACATCTTGTTCAGCTACACACATACAATCACGTATGCAAATATTTAGATAGATAGATAGAGAGATATAAGCTAGAGGTACTGTTAAGTAGCCTTTATGCTCATCTCTTTCCTTTTGAAAGATGACTGCCTTTTTCCATTTTTTATTCCCTTCATTTTTAATGTGTCAGTTTCTTTTAACAACTGTTAAATATCTTTTTTCTATCTCTTTTAGGTTTATATGTTTATATAAACCTAAAAGAGGTTACATCTTCTGGGTGTAGAAGAGTAACACGAGTGACAAGAAAATGTCAATCTCCTTGTTATTTATAAAGGCTAAGGTAGAAATACATGGGTTTTTTTTTTCCCTGAAGTAAAACTTGAATGTTTCTGTAAAATCTTCCATGAAACACTTTCCACAACAGCTCCACTAATAATGGTGAAAATTCAAAATTAGGTAAATCTCATTAATTAAACCTTGGAGAAAAGGAAAGAAATATAGCATTTTGACATGCTCATTGCATTTCATAACTCTGTGAACATTGGAAGGTTATTATAATAGCCTTGTTTACAGAGAGGTCACATATGTGCCTGAAGCCCTGGTATTAGCGATCCAGCCCCTTCTGAAAAGAGTATATTTGACCTCAGGGGGAATATATCATCACATGACTAACAAGTGAATGTGAGGGTACAAGAGCTCCAGGGAGAAAAAATTCCTCAGAAAGATTTGCATTCAAGACTTCAGAGGGTTCACTGGATCCTGAAAATGTATAAGCAGAAGAGAAAATTCCAGCTTACAATGTTTCCTCAGGAGTACTTTTAAAAAAAAAAAAAAAAGGTGCATCTGCTAAGCTTACTCGGACAGTGACACTTACCTTGTGAATGTGTTAATATCCAGCATATAACAATTATGACTTGTTGGATTTTCTCTAAATATAACAATGTAGAGCCTTCACTGAAATCACTTTCTTCTCTATCTTCTATTTGGCTATAAGGAAAACAATATTTTCATTTTTAATTTTTATCAATAAGAGCAAGTTTGAGGCTTTAGTTTTCAACATTCCCATCTTAAAAAAAAACTTAATTCTTGGTAACATTCATGACCATGGCTTGTTCCTTGGAATTTTCAGTTATTGCTTTTTCAGGTTGACCGCTTTTATGGGAGTTTCTCTACAGCAGTAGCATGCTGTCAAATGCTTAAAATCTGTCACTGTAGTCTTGATTCAGCTGTTTAAACTGTGAGAGCTAAATTTTGCTTCAAAATTTGCAAGTGTGAAAGCATTCAAAAAATGTCTGCACAAGTCTGCATGAGTGAAAAATGTAACCTCATCTATCTTAGATGTGCAATGCTGTGATGAAAACTTTAATCATGACTGACTCCCAGTCAAAGCAGACAGAACATGACTGGTTGTGTCTTTGTGCTCTTTGATCCCTATTTCTTCGTTTCAGCTGGTGCAGATGCTGGAATTCTCCTTTGAAAGCAGTTTGGCTTCTAGACGCTTCTTTATTTATTTGTCTATATATATTTTTAATATATTTTAGCACTGTAATCAACAGCATAAGTATTCATAGAATTGGCAAAAATTACATTAATTTAAAGGAATTCAAAAGGTAAATTTCCAGAGTCTTAAATGGTTTATTCATGTCTTAATACTCTATGCATACCACTTTCTCAATTACCTAAAATATTGTAAAGCACCTAGAAATATCAGTGCTATTTCACACTACTACTATTAATTTTTATATTTTTAGCTACTTTTACCACAATAATATTGCTGGAGTATACATTCACCTGCTACTTAAAAAACAATATTTTAGTTGATATTTTTACACCTTCTTATTTATATTTTACACTTTTCAATTCATATTGTAAAAGGAATACTTTTTTGCTACTGACATATATGTATGTCAAGGATTTTCAAGTATACTATTACTTGCTTTTCATTTTTTGCCATAAAAAACCTAATTTCTACAGTTTCAAAAGAACAGAATAATCAAAAATTATTAAAAAAAAAAAAAAAAATCTAGTTTTGACCTTACTCTCTGGTATGATTCCTGAATACCTTTTATCATAAGGTTTCTACACTTTTCATTGGAAAAAGGCTAGGCTGACTACCCCAACAGACCCAAATTTTACACAGCTATTGTGTTTTAATTCTGTGTAGCAGACATTAATTTTCAGGTTTGAGTGCAGCTGTCATGCTTTATAATTCTGATCTCTGTTAAATGTTCTATACTTCTGCTGAAATTATTTTTTTCAGCAGTCGTAGACTTAATCAGTGACTCCACTCATATTTCTTGAAAGGTTTCTGGAGACATTTTTAGTAATGAACTGTATTTTCCATTGTTGTCCATCTCCAAAGTCAGAATACTGGTCTGACACCCTCAGCAAATTTGCTGATGACACCAAGCTGTGCGGAGGAGTTGACATGCTGGAGGGAAGGGATGCCACCCATAAGGACCTTAATAGGCTTGAAAGGTGGGAACCTCATGATGTTTAGCAAAGCAAAGTGCAAGGTCCTGCACTTGAGTTGTGGCAATCCCAGACACAGCTACAGACTGGGCAGAGAAGTGACTGAGAGCCACCCTGCAGAAAAGGATTTGGGAGTTACAGCTGAAGAAAAACTCAACACGAGCAGGCAATGTGTGCTCGCAGCCCAGAAAACCGACTCTGTCCTGGACTGCATTAAAAGGAGCATCGCCAGCAGGTCAAGGCAGGGGATTCTGCCCCTCTATTCTGCTCTCCGAGATCCCACCTGGAGTAAGTACTGTGTACAGTTCTGGTATCCCCAGCCTAAGGACATGGAACTGTTGGAGAAAGTCCAGAAGGCCACAAAGTTCACAAGAGGGCTGAAGCACCTCCTCTTCGAAGAGAGTATGAGAAAGTTGGAGCTATTCAGCCTGGAGAAGAGAAGGTTGTGTGGAGACCTCCCAGCAACCTTCCAGTATCTGAAGGGGGCCTACTGGAAAGATGGAGAGAGACTCTGGTTCAGAAACTGTACACATAGGACAAGAAGAATGGGTAGAAATTGAAAAACGGGAAATTTAGGTCAGATATTAGGAAGAAATTTTTCACTGTGATGATGGTAAGACACTGAAACAGGTTGTCCTGGCAGCCTGTGGATGTTTGAACCCAGGCAGTGTTCAAAGCCAAGCTGAAAAAAGCCTTGAGCAACCTGGTCCAGTGGGAGATGTCCCTGATCATGTCAGGCATGGTTAGGACTAGACGATTTTTAAGTTACGTTCCAATCCCTTAACATTTTGTGATTCTATGATTCTTTTATTTTACCAAAATCTGTCTCTACATCAATATATTTTATGTTCTTGTCATAACTTCCCATTCAATTTTATGATAGAAGCAATGATGAGTTTGGGTAGGTCTAAGGCAAAATTTTTCTATTGTCTGTGAAGAGTCTCTGCTATAGTCAAGTCTTCACTGTACTGTTGTTCTTGAGATTCTGAAGATTTTTTTTTTTTTTTTTTTTTTAATTTCAAGAGTTAAACACTTAGGCTATGCAAAAACCTCAGTGAGATATTACAAATCACAGTAGTGTTATGAAAAATTCTTATGACTATTCTAGGTTATTTTATATTTTGTTCATAAAAAGGATGCCAATAATATTTATTCCTATATGGGCAATGTTTGGTTCATATAGAACCCCTCAAAATAATTTATAATAAGGATTATTATTCCATATAAATCTCTTCTTCCATGTTCCAAACCTGTTTCTATTCATCTGTCTGGTCAATATGTTCTGCTGTACCATCTGGGAACTTGTCATTTCAGATCACGACTTGTTTTTTTAAATGTTGCATACAGAAGTTACAAATAGCATTGTATAATACCTTTAATTATTGGTAACACAATCTAGTCCTCTAAAGCAGATATTATGTTAATGTTTCACGGTTCCTGCTGCTGGGTTGTTGTTTCTGTAATTTGTTTCTCTCTCTATTTTATTCTTATGTATGTTATAGAAATGAATTTGTGAGAATTCAGTTATTACTAACTGACACTTTCTACATGGCCATATCAGGCTCTTTTTAAAGAGCATAGATGTGCATTTTTATAATTCAGAAACGGAGGGGGTTTATAATATCATCTCTTACATATGAAAGACTGAGTCTAACCTTAAAATACTATCTTTTTTACATTCCATTAAAGCCTTTTCAGAATAAACTTTATAACCAACATTACTTAAAATTGGTGAGAAAACAGAACAGATCTTTGAGTTTTTAGAAACATTATCAGCAGTAAAAACTGCAAGTGTTAGGCTTTATTTTTCAATATATAATTCGTATGTGACACGGTTGATAATGAAATATCACCAATGAAGACGTTTCCCTGATTTACAGTATTATAAAGTTTAAGGTATATGAAGTCATTATCAATTAATGGCGTATCAATTACTTATTAGAATTCTATTCTTTGTGCATTTTTGCCCCGTCTTTTCAACAGTTTTGGAAGATTGGAGAGCTTTGAGCCAGCAATGCCAGGGAAGTTAACTTTCCTCTTTATCTTGCTAACCAAAAACAAGTATGTCAGCATGGCTTTCAAAATGTATATGGAGGATTGAAAATTGATAAAAATAAGCAATGTACAGTCTATACCACAAAATCTTTGCTTTTTTGACAGAATAAATTGGGTTTTTTTGATGGTCAAAAATAGTGCTGTGAAGAATCTGATCAGTAAGGTTTGCAGTAAATAATTTTTGAAGAAACTATGAAAAATAGAAACAAAAAAGTGAGCTCTCAAAAAAATATCGGCTGTCAAAATTAAAGGGGATACATCATTTTGGTACTGAAAATCTGATTCTGTTTTGCTTTTCTTTGGTTTTTGAGTTTTGCTGCTTGGGTAAAGTTTAATACGTTGACTAACTTAAAATGGAAGAGAAAATGTGTATCTGAGATTGGCTAAGCTAAAGGACCGTTTCAGTTTCATATACTAGTGATGAATTCCAAGAAAAGCAAATCTGCTTTGTTGGTAGCAAAATTAAAACCACCTAGTTCCCTTGTTTAGATTCCCTGAGTGACTTCGAATCTGGGCTTGGGGCTGGATGTGCTCATAACATCTAAGGTACAACAACTGATTATTTTTTTCTTGTGTTTTTGATGTCTGTAATGATGCTCTACCCTGCAGGGTTCCTGGTGTTCAGTGTGGTTTGACATAATGTTTAGCTGTTATTTCTGCAAATACAGTGAAAAAAGTCACTCTTCTTTACTTACTCAACCCTTTTTATGATATCATACAAAATAACATTTCCAATTTCCTCTATTTCTGTAAAATTTGATCAAAATTCACCATGTTAAAATTTTATTAGAAGAAATAAAGTATAAGCTTCTTTTCTTATAAACACACCTGAAAGTAAATGCAGCAACAAATGAAAAGGAACAAGGTGCAGGAGGAAAGGGAAAAGAGAGGGAGATTTTATTGCAAGCACGTGGCATAATAAGGAAACATGGATGAATCAGTTAAGTGACTCTTCATCTGCTAAAGTGTAAAGAAAAGTTTTTAATAATTTCATTATCCTCTTTTAGTTAATCTTTTCTGTATTTCTGTCTTTTTTTTTAGTCTTCAACTCACAAAAATCAAGATGCCTTGCAATAAATTATCATCTTGTATTTAGAAGCAATACCATCTAATAAATGTAACCTGATTTTATAATAATATAGAAAAATTATCTCCTGATGTTCAAGAAAAGTCTTCTTCCTTATTCATGGAGTAGCTGGTTGGTATACAATGATTACCCCATAAAATATTTTTAATATTTTTAAAATACTGCCTGGTGGAGAAAAAAAAAACCAAAAAAACCAATGAAACAACCAAAACAAAAACCAGGGAAAATTAACCTCCCTCCCAAATATTGGAAGTGTACACCTTTTCCCTCAAAAGGGCATGTGCCAATCATGTATCACTATTCTTTATTGTAGCTCACAGTTATTTACATTTCACTCACAGTTATTTATATTTCATTATAACTTAAAACATAGAAATCATGCCTTATTATTAAACAGAAATCAAAATAATTTTTCTTTCTCCCAAAACCAGTTGGTTTAAGCAATTTCTAGTTAAGGTGGCAACTACTGTGAAATCAAAACAATGTTTTAGAAATACAGTTATCATCAGGTAAAGAAAATAATTTCGTCTGTCAAGATGTAGTTTCAGGATTCTTTTTACCAAGACTGACTTATTGCCATAAGTGTTTTTATATCAGTGTATGGAAACTTTTTGCACAACTCCTACTTACAGTTATTAGCAGAATATCGCAAAAGAACCTTGGTAGTATTTCAGGACAATATTTTGCTTTTCCCTCTTGCTATATCACTTTATACTGTTAGACTGTTTTTTAATTAATGGCGCAATTTTAGGTATTTCTTTGTCACACTTCGCCACTTCTCATCTTTGTTTGAAATACTGAGGCTTTCACAGGATCTCACAGAAGCACAGCATGGAAGGGATCTCTGGTGGTCATGTGGTCTACCCCCCTCATCATGCAGGGCTGCCTAGAGCCAGTTGTTACATAAGTCTACATACAGACAACTTTTGAATAACTCCAATGATGGAGACCTCACAGTCCCCCTGGGCAACCTGTGCTGGCTTTGTCACTCACAGTAAGTGTTTCCTGATATCCATATGGGAACTTTGTGCCTGTTTGCCGCTTGTGTGTCACCAAGTACCACCGAAAAGAGCCTGGCCCCCTCCTCTTTCACCCTCTCTTCAGGTATTTATAGACATTGATGAGTTCCCCCCTAAACCTTCCCTAGGCTAAACTGTCCCAGATCAAGGTATATCTGCCTTTCACACTGGGCTACATGGACACTTCTGACGATAGATGCTCAAGTCCTGCACTGTAATCTGCCTGTGCTCACCTGGCTGTAGTGATCCCATCTGTAATACTATCAGCATTATTAAATTTTCACAAGTAATACAAAGAAACTTAAAATCATATGGAAGTGTCACTATACATAATTTTGATCCAATACAAGGAGAATTTTTCAACACCTTTTATCAAAATTAGCCAATGCCTTTGCAATGTCATGTACCAAGCAGTACTTGCACATAAAAGTTGCTAAAATCAATAAGTGCAATGTAGCATAATCCTACATCTGTTAGAAGCAAATTGAGATCTGATAAGAGCTTCAGACTTAAGACTAGGGATATAAAGGTAGCTGCTTTGTGCAGCTGATATTGTTGGGTTTTCTTTTCTTTTAATTCTTATACGTCCGGAATCATTCCAGAAGAAAAGGTAAACGTGAACTGTTAAACAGAAATTTCGAATTACTGCTTTTACAAAGCAACTAAAGGATGCAATACTTTTGTTTTACTGCTCTTAGGGGATGTAAAGCATGTAGTGAGTAAGAAAATTAGTCTTTGTAATGAAATCTGAATACACACCTCACATTCTCAAAACTGTGTGTTTGTAGGTAACGACAATGCATTGTCATCAGCCATATTGGTATGTTTGGATGGAGAGACTTCAGGTATGAAGCGTCATCCACCAGCACCCCCAAATCCTTATGTGCAGAGCTGCTTCTCAATCTGTTCCTCCCCAAGCCTGTGCTAATACTGCCCTGACCCAGTGCAGCACCTTGCACTTGGCCTTGTTGAACCATGTGAGGATTTATCCAGGTCTTTCTGGATGGTATTCCACCCTTCAGGTGTGTCAACTGCATCACTCAGCTTGATGCCATCTGCGAATTTGCTGAGGGTGAACTCAGTCGCTCTGTCTGTGTCGTTAACTAAGGTATTAAGTAACACTGGTCCCAGTCGAGACTGCTGAGAGAGAAGGATGTTGTGTGAGACTGGTTCAAACGCTTTACAGAAGCCCAGATAAATTATATCTGTACCCTTCCCTTGCTTGTTGACATTGTCACTGCATCATCAAAGTTGCTTCTAATAAAGAGGAGTGAGAGTGGACAGGAAGTAAGTATGTTTTGTAAGGCTGAGTACTGGATTTGTCTGGGATAGAGGTCCCTGTGTGGGAATGACCTGTCTACTGCAGTTAAAAAACAGCAGGCTATTAAAACTACAGGGATAGCAAGCCAGAATTTAGTAGGCGGCTTAAAAACTCAAGGCTAATTTGTACTTTTGGAGCTCAGAGTGAGTAGTGAAGTCAAAACACCTGTTTCATCCTTGTTGGACACTCAGCTCAAAAATTTTTAACTCAAGTACTCTGGGAAGATTTTGACCTTTAGTATTGTGTGAGACTGCACACTCACCCACTGCAATTCCAAGTTTAAAATTGCCTTTAATATTTACCATCTTCACAGCATAAGAATTAAGGGGGTTTATTTGATATTATATAAATGATTACATTTCTATTGTACACATCTTTGGGAAATGGTGTTTATACAATGATATTGGATAGATTAATAAATCCTCGTATGTTTGAATTAAAAATAGTTGGGTTGCTAGCCAATATAGCAGAGTCTATAAAACAGCTGAAATTAATGGAAAAAAAGACCTACATAATCACCTAGCAAAATCTGTTCTCTGAGATGAGTTCTGTGTAGCATCATTACAATGAGGGTCAAATGATGGTCATGGTATTTCCCTTGGGCAGCTTTTGCACAATCTAATCAATTTAATCGTTCAGAATCTGTGTGTGAAATCTAATTTTAAAATGTAAAACTACTCCCGACATGAGATAACTTTGATCAGTTAAGAAAAATACCTTTCAATACTGTTCACCGGTTAGTTTGGCTTCAATAGGAACTGAAGCACTTAAGGGCTGATTTGTAACGTGTTTTCCGTGCCTTGCAGCCAAACTAAACATCTGATAGTTTTAATGTTTTGGCGTGTTTTTTTCCCTTTCAAATTTCCACAGATATCCTTTCCTATCTACTAACATCTGGAGGTGTCTCATTGCCTTTGAAAAGTGCTTGAAAAAATTAATATAGAAAGCAGCTTTGGTGAACTTATCATAAGTAATCAATTCTCCAAGACCATTCTCTCTACTGACATTTTTAAGCAACATTATTCAAATTAATTTTAGAGAGAAGGGCATAAAGATTTTCAAAATCTTTAAAATAATATATTTTAAAATAATTTCAAATCTTTAAAATAATATATTTTATATTGAGCCTTTTATAAAAGCTCAAAGTATTATATTGCCTATGAGAAATGAGTTAGTGAAATTAGATTATTTGGTTTCTTTATCCAAAATGCAAGGAAAATAGCAAAGCAACAGAACTTATAGATGGAAAACAAGTGACATGATATCATTAAAAAGATTGAATTTTCTGCTTCTAAAATTTGATTTGGCCAAATGTAATACTGTGTCCTGTGCCTTTTGGTCTATTTTTACTGTTTTCAAATCTGATAGTGTTTATGTTAGAAAGCTTTATTGACCTTTGTTTTTAATTTCAAAGTATTTTGATATTATTCTCTACATTATAATTATGTTTTGGGGTTTTTAATCAGTGTATCATTGGGAAAGAAAAGACAGGAAGACAGTTTAATGCTTCTCAAATCTGATAATGCCATATGATCTAGGATTTTATTCATAACTTCCAGTCTGTGTTACCCATCTCTTTCTGCAACTGAGCTGTGCACAGGAACAGACTTGGAAATTCAAGAACCGTTTAGATATTTGACCAGCTGCGATTATAACTTTTGAAGCTTTGATCTTGGAGTTTGATCAATTTTTTTCTCCTCAAAGGCAGACTAAAGTTTGCAAGAAGCAAATTCCATTTCGTGGGAACTAGATCAGAAATTTAAAAAATATAAGAAATATTATATTTCCCTGAATTACAATACTTATTCTAATTTTATGTATTTAGAACTTTTATTCTTTTCTTTTGCATAATGGTCTTGCCTTTCACCATGAAGCAAAACTTGAGACCAAGAGGACTAATCTTTGAAATCCATAATTCCGTCTGATCTGGCATATAAAAGAAAAGAATAATAATATCAGTTACATTCAATACTACTTCAGACATCCTGAAACATTCTTCTTTGTGTCTGTAAAGACTGGCAAGCACTGTTAGTCCAGATCTAGATGGCTAAGTTAGACAAATGTTCTCTAGGAAATCTTTGAAAAAAAAATCTTTATGTATGACTACCTGCTTCTATAGCCAACCTTCATCCATGATCCCAGACGAAAATGTCAGTTTCACAAAATTTAGGCTTGCAAATCAGATGTCCCTTTCTCCTACTGTTTACTCATGTACAAAGTGACATTTCACCACTTGTAACCAGTTCTGAACTGGTGACTGAGAAAAGAAATCAACTAGCAGTAGATGCAAGGAAACAGGGGGTTATTGCTTAATTAAATGTATAAACAATTAATATATGGAGGTATTCTAATATAAATACTCCTTATTATGTATTACTACATTAAAGTCAGGGTATTCCCCACAATTACTTGGGGATAATTTATTTATTGGTTTATATTTTATGCAGGTAGAAAGATAAGTATTTACAAAAATTGATTAAAATATGCATACAAAGAATGCTCCTAAAATGACTTATCTTAAAAAGTGCATATTTTTAAAGCAGGTATATGTTTTCCCATTGCCACTCAGTATACTACATAAGAACTTTCCACTTCCAGCCTGCAAATATTTAGTACATGCACAGCTGAAGATTAATAACTGGAGTGCTCAGTATGTCTTTTTCTCCCTGCAAAGAATCCACATTTTGTACATAACTGTGCCATATAGCAGATAACAATGAACTGAATGCCTGCAAAGCAATGAACTTCACTTCTATGGACTTGGAGAAAATTACTTCAAAGCAGCTTCTAGCAGAGAACATCATGCTGCCAGTCATTAAAAATTAACTTCAAGGGAGTCATAGGTGCTGTGTATTAATGAGTTTTATTCTATAGAATTATTTTGATCCATATTCCACAGAGGACAAATATAGAACATGAATAAGTCATTGCCAATCCTAACATTTCACTACACTGCATTCATAGCTGCAATCCACCTGCTTCTTCTCTACTTATGCATCATTTATGTGTTATTTATTTCAATCACTCGGGGAGTTATAGCTTTATTACTGCATTCCTATTCTACATCTGAGAAATACGATGTGCCTTAATTTGAGAAGAAGCTCATTAGTACATAGTTTTTATTTTGTGCTCCATACCTTTGTTATTCACAGTAAGGAATTACCCACCGAAGCAGACAAGTAAAGCAATCTGGATTTGTTTTATAATAAATTGTATCATATTATGCCCAGAGGCCAGAGTAGAAAGAGTTTGTTCAATAATAAGGTGGGTTCATTAAACATTACAGTATTGTGTTTTCTCCCAGAGTTACATGCTGATTTCCTATAGAGTAATAGTGTTTGCTTCTGTAACTACACATTCCTACAGGCATGGAATTAGCATTTTATATACCACCATCAATATTAAAAATGGGAGGAAAACGCTTCTTCCCAAAAAAAAAAAAAAAAAAAAAAAAAAAGGTCTGTGTAATTGTAAGTACCTGTGAATTACTAAATGACGTATTCTGAATTTCAGAGGAGGAGGGGAGAGGGGAAAAGATTGATGTTTATATCTGTCCTGTAACAGAATATCAGCTCAATGTAGAGAACTTAATAGTTTAAAAGTGCAATCGCAAACAGTTCACTGATTTTGAAACCCATTTTCAGTCAGACTTTTCTATACCTTTCTGTTATTTACAATTCTTTTTTTTTTTTCATTCTCTTTGAAACAAATTATGGGCATTGAACATACATGAATAACTAGCAGCACATTCAGCTCCCTAGAATTAATCCAAGCCAACAAAATTAATTTCCCCTGTATCTGAGAAGTGCCAAGCTTGACATATAGGCTGGACCTAGAGGCTGTTGAACTCCACTGTTCTGTTCCTAGCTCACTGCTGAATATCTCTAAAAACCGAATATTCTTCTCAACACTTATTGAATGGCATATCACATAAGTTTCAACTTCTTCTGCTGGTCTGACGCATACTAGTCTGACACCTTTTTTTTCTGTGAAGAGATGTTTTCATTATGTTCTTTGCAAAGTGCTTTGGAAAAACACATACAGTATATTTTAATTGTTAAATTTGCTGAATAGCAGTTGCCAGATACGTCTCAACAGCCTTTTAGAATGACTGTACTAAGTGAATGAGGCTCATAACAACTAGCTATGCTAATTACGCTGTTTAGGAAAGGGAAAATACTAACACATATTTACTTGGTGACGACTAAAGACATTCAAAACTGCAAAGCAAGGGAACTGTTATCTTCAAATTTTTTTAGAATTCAGGAACTTTTAAAAATGTCTGTGAAATTATGTTTCTGAAATTCTTGTCCATATGCTGTTTTAAAACCAAAATATATAACTCATGTCAGGCAGCCTGGAGCATTTTCTGTCTCCTTCCTCTGCAAAAACAAGCCAAAAGTCCTCATCTCATGGATTGCGCTCAGATTCTGAAGTATTCTAGGCTCAGGGCAGCAGATACAAAACAAACTTTCATTTACAGTTAGTCTTACTATTCTGAATGTCATATAATCATTACTTATTCCAAGTTTTACAGACTGTGACTAAATATGGACAGAGACAGCCAGAGCCTGCAGGAGCCTGCTTTGGTAGGAGAACAACTAGAATATAACAAAATTCAAATATAAATCACACTGACACAGAGAGAAATGAGATGGGTTACATTAGTGTCTGATAGGAAGAGTTTACAAGACCAGTTTACAAGTTCGCATTGCCCTTTGGCCTACTTCAACTTAGAAAGAATGTTATAAGGATATTCTATGGTTCTGGGATGGATTTTCTGGGGATGCAATCCTCTTCATTATCTACAAAAACCTTTTCATGCAGATCACAAGCGAGAAGAAACAACACCATAATGGGGCTACCAACACAGTCCAATGAATTAATTGCAAAAAAATAATGACCAGAAAAGGCTGTGGATTGCCCTGTCTTGGAACAGTAAATTGACCTTGACTGTGGGAATGAAAAAGTATGGTCTGTAACCAGCTGGAGGTGCCATAAAGTAAATGGTAGATTACATAAATTAATTTTTTGCTTCACTTGATGATAACAGCAACAGAATGTTGTTTTCTGTCTTTTCATTACCATGAAGGAAATGTGCACAGAAAAGATGAAGGTGGTGGGGGGAGGAAGGTGGAACTGAGATGTCTCAAAGATGAAGGCATATGCATAGCATACATGCCACTGTGTCTGTGGGAGGAATGTGCCTTTTTGGAGTGGCACTGGGAAGAAATGGAGATACTCTATAACTACTGAAATAGCACTAGAAACTCATGTGAGAAAATGACTCAACTGTAATAATTCAATCGTTTTTTAAAAAAAGCAATAGCTATAGAGGCAGAGTATTGAGCAGAATCTACATTTGAATTAAGGTTTTCAGTGGCTAACCAATCAAATAAGTATATTTGACCTAGACCTCCAAGATTTTTTCCATTGCTGTAATTTATGACATAGTTGCCAACAATCAACCTAAAGAGAAGGAACACAACTAATGGAAGTTTTGAACTCTGAACATAGGATTCAAGGTCTGGCCTCACCAGTGCCAGGTACAAAGGAGAATTAGAAAGAAGACTATTCTAATGCAATTTATCATAATATTAATATATTAATTCAGAGAATATTACACTGCTTATTGAGTCCTCTAGTATCACTTTACATTTAAACTTTAGCATTATTGATTTGTGCTAGTAAGTATAATATTCATTAAATGAATAACTTGTGGATCAGTGAGTTTCTGTGTCATGCAGCTTATTTACACTTGTGACTTGCTTACTCAGGTACAAAAAATGAACAGAATGCAATCAGAGTGTTAGATGTCTATATAATAAAAGCATTTAGGCATTGAAGTGGAAATTTTGGTGAAAGGTACTTCCCTAACTGAAAAGTTCCAATAAGATATTGAAACCAAGGAGATAGTTTTGCAACTTGCAGAGGTCTAGAGGTCTATGCAAATGAATCAAGCATAAAATATTACTCCTAGACATTTATGGGTTTATGGGGAAAAATGCTTTTATTCTAATCAGGAGCATGTAGAACTGCAATGATCAGGTTACTGTGTATCTAACTAGATGATATCCCAGCATGTCTCAAATAAAGGTTTTATTCTGCATCTTTTAAACAAATTCTTTTTCTGCTCCCACAGGTACTCTTGTAAATAAATATACATATACAGAGTTTCTAAGAGGGTCCAAAAGATATTTTTGGAAGTAAACTATACAATATGTTACAGTAGGACATCAGTGTTCAGAAATGCATATAAGTGTATGAAAAGGTGTGACTGGACTGTGGTGTTAGTATTTGTTGCATTTAATCCTGTTTTGATACTAAATTCAAACTTACACAAAATATTTGGAAAAACTATTGCAACACAGGGATATTTTTAAATTGAAAGAATGTGAATTATAATTTACAAATAAAATATTTACATTTTTACTAATATCTGATCAAAACCTGTTGCCTGTTTCATGTAAGGAGACTTCTTGACTTATTGAGCCATTAATTTATATTCCAGACATTCAAGATTTTATATCAGAATAATGACCCTGTCCTCTCTCCTTTCAAGTCCTAGATTGGAGCATACATTTATTTTGATTGAATATGCTTTCTCTGAATAACATGTGTTAGCCCTGCAGAACCTATTGTCAGAATTTGGTATAATCTTTCATGTGATTCTGGAATAATCAGGGAGAGGTATAGACTGCTACACTAAAATAAAATAAAAGGAAACCACAGTGGTTGCATTATTATGATGACTAACTGCTAAAAAACCAGAAAGAGACTGCTGGGGTTTTTTAATACTGCCAATGGTATTTTCCTCTTAGCATTTCCAGAATGAAGGAAGCCCCAGTATTTGTAAAATATGCCTGGTTTGACTTTGTTTAAAAATAAACAAAGATCAGAATAACAAAAATCTGCTACTGGTATTGTCAAGAAATATTTTTTCTGTGCTTCTTCATATCCCTAACATTTTTTGAGGGGACTTTTTTTGTCTGTTATGGCATACTGTTGTGTCTTTTTGTGATATCTTTATTAGTAAGTATTTATTCTCATTCAGTGAGCACACCTTTACAGTGATCAAAACCTACTTAATGATGATGGCATCAAAAAAAGAACATTCCAGTGGATGCACTTATCGTATATGTCAAGTCAGTTCAAGTGGTTTTTCATCCCTTATCTCTGTCATGACTTAAACTGCCCTTGCCCATAGCAGAAATAAGGTTGTCAAACTAAATTTTCAAATTTATCAGTTTAAAGTCTGTTTTTAGGGCACTCAAAGTTATCTGTATTGAATTAATTACACAAATGCATAGATCTCTGCTTTATCTATGTGCTTGACTGTAAAACTATCAGCTATGTTTCAACTCACTGTTAAGTCTGACAAGGAAAAAAAGGGATTAACAAATATTTCAAAAAAGTTAAAAATGCAGTGTCACGACTTGACCTTGGCTGGACACCAAGTGCTCACCAAGCTGCTCTGTCACTCTCCTCCCCAGCAGGATGGAGGAGGGGAGACAAAATAAAATGGAAAGAAACTCATGGATCAAGATAAAAGCAGTTTAATAAAATGAAAGCAAAGGCCGTTGGCAGAAGTGAAGGAAAACGAGATTTATACTCTTAATTCCCATCAGCAGGTGATGTCCAGTCACTTCCCAGAAAGTAGGACTTCAGTATGCATAGCAGTTACCTGTCAAAAAACCATCATAATAATGAATAGCCCTATTCCCCCTCTCTGTGAGATTTTATTGCTGAGCAGTCATCACATGGTATGGACTATCCCTTTGGTCAGTTTGGGTCACATGTCCCGGTTGTATCCCTTCCCCAGATTTTTTTCCACCCCCAGACTGCAGGTGAGGAGCAATATCAGAGAGCTGTGCCAGCACTGCTCAGCAGTAGCAAAACACTGGTGTGTTAACAAAACCTTTCTAGCTACCTGTACAAAGCATAGTGGGATGGGGAGTGCTATGGAAAATTAATTCCATCTCTGCTAGATCCAATACATGTAATTTTACTGTAAGAAGGAATTCTTTGCTAGGAAAATAAGAAATATCAGTTCAGACTCACTACATTTAAAACAAAAACAAAAAACAAATTCTGAAATATTTTCCTTTAATTTTTACATAATTAAAGTTTATTTGAGAGCAAGATATTTTGATATTCCAGCTCTACTATAGGACATCCCTGGAGGTTAGAGATGGTTAACTCCCAGTCCATCAAAAAATTCAATCATTTACCCTCCATGGGAATCAGTTCCCTTGAAAACAATCTCTCTGCAGCCATCTGTTGAAAGGTAGCCTTTAAAATGAACATTACAGAATTTCACACTTCACCACCTAAATGTAGTGAGACTCTGGTAATAACATGACAGAAGACTTGGTATTTCCCGTGTAGATATTTGAACTTTTTATTAATTAGACTTCTTGTTCTTTATTGCTGATCACCACCCCCAGTAACATCAATAGGTATCAAAATATTTGTTTAAAAATATTCAGAATGCATTGCTTTAGTAGATTGAACACAGCCACCACAAGGAACAAAGTTGTTTGTGCTCTGCTTTGGATTTTGATTACTAGCATCCGAAATTAGCAATAAGATAGCATCATGAGAAAAAGGAGAATGGATTAATTTCATATCCATTTCCTATTTTCAGTCCTGTTTTGTCCTGGGACTGCATATATTTTGTCCACAATTCTGGACTTATTGTAGCATAGCCTTTCAATTGTCATAAGACTGTATAAACTCTTTGCCACTTTTCATTTTAAAGAGGGATCATTTATTAAAGAAATGAAGCAAAACACTGTGGAAATAAATTATCTATTACAATTGCAAGCAAAAAAGATTTTAACAGTTACAGAAAACCAGGAAAAATTGATTGGTTTAAGACTGTAAAACACTTAGTTGTCATGATCCATTAGGCATGAAGGAATTTTAGCAGTGGTGGTATTGTGGTGGCACCTTTGCTGGTAAGCAGATGCTCACCCAGCCTTTCTCATTCTCCATCCTCAGCAGGATACGGGAAAAAAGTAGGATGCAAGAGCTTGTTGGTAATGACACAGAGTTTGATTAAGTTACGGTCACATGCAAAACACACTTATCCAGGGGAAAATTCATTTAATTTATTGCCAAATAAAATCGAGTAGAATGGTAAGAAACACAGACAAAACCTAAAATACCTACCCAACAAACAATCCTCTTCCAAGGCTCAACTACACTGCTTTCTTCCCAACTCTTCTTCCTCCCCCCTCAGCTCCCAGTGGTGCCAAGGAGGTGGGGCATTAGGAATTGCAGTTATTCCACAACAATTCATCTCTGTAGTTCCTTCCTTTTCACCCTTCTCTCCACGTCCAGTGTGAGGCACTCCATGAGCTTTAGGGAAACATCTACCACACCATGATCTCTGCCAATAATTCCACAGGTTTAAGGGAAATTTCTCCTCCAGTGCCTGGAGCACCTTCTACAGAAACTTTGCCATCTACACTCAGAGCAGGTGCAAATAATGTCCATTTGTTTGATCTCTGCTATAATGTGTCTGGACATTGCTCTCAGAACTCATACTGACATCGTGGGTTTTGCACCATTCCCAGTGCATACCCATGGATTCATGTTTGTGCACCACAAGTTAGGATGAGAAAAAGGAACCAGATGTTTTGCCCGTACATAGGGCAATATTGAACATAATTCATAACATTTACTACTACTCTTTTTTTCATGTGTTTTTTGACACAGTCTAGTCTTATTACATTGGTTATACTGAATATGACTTAGGAAAACATAAACCCATTAGGCTAAAAGTGACCAAATTATCCCATCAAAAGTGAGTGAGGTAGACAGTGCTTACATATTAGCAGTCTCAGAAGAGCAAGGAAGCCTCAGAAACTACCTCTGAATTAGTTTGGTGTGCAATGCAGCTAGATTGAGTGGACAGTTTCATTGGCTTGTTTTCTGGGAGTGAGAAACATTTACTGCCCTGTTTTGCTGGAATGGATGAACATTGCAGTGACTACATGATCATCCCAAAACAAGTCAGACACCATAATCAGGTGCTTTTAGTCACCAGTTAATGCTATGACTTTGGATTGTCCCAAATAAAGAAGGTTAATGGAAAATGGAGTTTCATACTTAGTTTGGAGCTATGTTCTGAAGCAGGCAAAAATAACAATTACGTCTTTACTTTTATTATGTTTAGCCCATTACAAGGATAATTTTTTAAAAAGGCATAAAAATTATTGAAAAATGGAATGTTCTAACATGATAATCTAAGACAAACTAGTTTTGACTTTTTGAGATATTTTCAATTTAATGGTAGTTTTGAACTTTTACATGTGTTTTTACGTCTAGAAAAGATTATTGTATTAAAAGGTCTAAATATTGAATAATCATGACCAACATAAAATGGCAAGTGTTGTGCTCTGGAATTCATCAGCATTTCCTAAGGTTTTTCACAAGTTCTTACTCATGTAGAACCTCAAATAAGCATTTGTGGTATCTGATTATTTTTCTAAGTGTTCTCTTGACAATAAGATTTATGCCTTCAAGATAATAAAGCAAAAGATTATTTGACACTAGAAATTATGTAAAATCACTCTTATGGCAATTGACAATAGAAAACAATTATACAAGAGTAGAAGTGTCTTAGTTACATTTTATATACATGTGACTGTACTTTTTCTTTTAAACTCGATAGCAAAAACTGTATTTCTTTTTCCAAAATCTAAACAAAAGGCCTCTTTTTTTCTCTAGATACTGGGAGGAATTAATGGACTTCCTTTTTAAATTCTCTTGCAAATGTCAAGTCTATGACCATGTCTGATACAGAGGAGATCACGCATCTTTAGTTCCTTCAGTATTTCTGCCTGAATAATGTTTGCTAGTCAGCACTTCTGTGGGGGTAATGTTTTCTAATCATCTGCAAATTTTAAGTCCTCTCTTCTGAACTCTGTCAGTGGATTGAATTCTCAGAATATGATGCCCAAACTCAGTGAAGAATATCTCTGCAGGATATACTAGCACCAAACAGAACAGGAGGATGTCGCACATTACAAACCCACTTTTACTTCCTAGCTTGGTATTTACCTTTCTTATAACTTTATGACAGTGTTGATCAGTGTTCTTCTTTTTGTTGATTTTAATGACATCTGTTTCTGCAGGATTACACCTGACCAGCCATTTCTCATCTTGGTTTTATGTAACTGATTTTTTACACCTAAATATAGAATTTATAATTTTACCTTCTTAGACTGTGGTCTACTTTTTTGACCATGTCTCAAATTTTCTAGATAATTTAACATTTTAATTTCAATATCCAACATGGAAGAAGTCCCTTCCAGGTGGGATCATCTGCAAAATAAAACAAATACTTCCTATATCTTTATTGAAGTTGCTAATTAAAATATCAAATAATACCAGACCTAGAAACAACCCCTGGATCCTACTTAGTACATCTTTTCGTTTGACAATTGATAAGAGCCTAAGAAAAATTTTCTAGTTTTCTTCTCCCAGCTGAAATAATTTGATTTTCCTATGTCTCTTTCTGAGACATCTCCTACTTCACATGTAACAAAGTTTTGAGGATGGATACCCTTTAGTTTAGACTGAAAATGATAACAAAAAATATTTTTATCATTTTTATTCCTGAAAAGAAACTAAACTGATTATTATTTCTTTTGTGACATCTAAGTGCCTGAAAATTTCTTCACTGAATGATAACAACTGCCTGCATTCCTTATGTACTTCCCTCTAGTATAGGCACAAAGCTTATTTTGTTCTAGTTTTCTAGAACTATTTCCTATCCTCTACAGTTTTTAAAAGAAACTGGATGTATTTTCTAGGAACTCCATTGTGAATTTCACCAGTCAGAACTGATTTGAAAATATCTAACTTATGTAAGCACTCTCTAAACTGCTATTTTCCTGTTTTACCACTATGTCCTTGATACTGTTAGTCAGCTAATCACAACTGACTTATTTTGTGAAGACTGAATTTAAAAGACATTAAACATGCTGTGTCCTCAGCACTAGCTTTTCATTTGTTCTTCAGAAAACCAATGTGTCTGTCTTTTCCAGAAATATTTGTAAAGAAACCTTTTCTATATTACAAAGTAATGGGATTTATTAGATATATTTTTATCATCATTCATTACATGACTTAACAAAGTTTCTTTTGTAATAGTCATCTCTAGTGCTCAAATTTTCAGTACTTTTCCATTTTGCAGGATTCTCAATACAGCCCAGCTGATCTCTCATGACCATCCTAGCTTTATGCTGGTTGAAATAGTTTGCAATTATGCCCTTGATGTTGTTTAAAGAACCCTGAATTGTCCTAAAATCTTACTTTTCCCACGTATTTTCCACAGAAACTTCTTCACTGGTTCTCTTATTTCATGAATTTTACTCTTGTGAAGCCTTTTTTTTTTTTCCTGTTCCCCCTTTCTGACTCTCTATGATCCTTGCCGTCTCAGCTGAGTTCTGCTTTCACATTCTCAGCAACAGAATAACACCAGAAAGGAAACATTTCTGGGAATGGATCCATACACTACCTTAAATGAACTATCCTCGGTGAGCAGCTCTTTCAGGGCCAGGATCGGAGGTCTCTTTCTATAGTTAGAATATCAGTCCAAAGTGATCCTTCTGGCATCTGTATCTAGGTGTGAGTCACAGAAGAATGTAGCTCCCTTAAAGAAAAGGAATTTAATCTGTATTTCAAGATTACCTACATCTCTAGGTTTTTCTCTATATTCAATAAAGATCAAATTTTGGTTTGTAATTTAAAAGAAACTTTTTATAACAAAATTAAAATACTTTTTTCAAAGTGTGACTTTGTCTTTTTCCCTGAAATTCGGACTACTATGATTATAAGAATTTTTGTAAGCTTGAAAAGCTAGGGGTTTTGTATTTGAAATTATCTCACAAGCAGCAACTATATTATCCACACCCTTTCAGTTTTTAAAATGGAAATAGAATAATAGAAAAAGGGTTGCATATTGCTGAAAGTTGAGTTTCTGCTAAAATTACATGAGAGTTTTCTCCATGGTTTTACAATTCCCAACTGCATTGTAAAAGTATTCACAAGAGTCAACATGTAAATGGTAAAGAATATGTCTTTCCTGAGGAAGAAAATAAGTTCTTATATACATCTTTTCACTCTAACTGAAGAGACATCCCCCTCCTCACATTTTCCATCTTCTTCTCTTCTTTCCCAAAAATAATGAATAAGCCTAAACAGTAATGGTTTGCTTTCTTTTCCCCTTCATAGCTCAATCACACAAAGCACCTTTTCACTACATTTTCAGAAACAAGACGAATTTGTATCTAAGTGGGCAAAAATCTCATCCAAGTCAAGATACTGGAAATTTCTATCAACTACGTCCAAATTTAGGAGATGTGCACAAGGCAGAAAAAGAGAGCAAAGATCACCTTTGAGGATATTTAGAAGAAAATCTGTCATCAGTAAAACTGAAATGATAAAAACCATAAACTACCAGGGATGTATTTCTAGTCAATTTTCTGGAAAAGAAAATGCATTTACTAAAAAGATAAAATGTGACTGTCAGGTTGAAAAAAAACAAAAACCGCAGAAAATCCAAGAACAGCAACATAAAAAACAACCAACAAACCATCCAACAAAAAAAAAATCCCACAGGTAAAAGAAAAAAAGAAACCTAACACACACACACACACACACACACATACACGAAAATACATTTTACGTATACAGGGTCACATTTAATGCTAATATCTGCTTTGTTTTTTTCTTCTATTCCAGTATGGTATTCAGAGGTAGCATTAAACATTGAATGAAATAATGGTGATCTCTACCCAAAGCAATTACCTTAAAACATATCAGTCAGCAAGCACAATATATATGTGTGTATGTCTATATATTTTTATAATTTATATTAAGGAAACAATGCTCAGTGCAGCATTCCTTATTCAAGCCTGAACTTTTATTTAAATCATGTAAGACAGAGATTCCAAGCCTCTCCATGAGATATTGGACACGCAAAAAAGGAACTTTGTCCCCTTCCCAAATTGCTTAGAGTCCACAAATATTAACAGGCAGGTGCTTCAAATATCTTAAAGCATAAGACAGGCAGGAGGTATTTACAGATGTTTTGATAAGTAGAAGTCACAGACCATCAGTAGGGTTGTTTAAAACATGGATTGATTAACAAAGAAAGCTCCAGGGACTGTGAAAATCCTAAAGAATAACAACATAGTGACAGTTCTTTTGAACAAAATCGCTAGAAATGGGAATGGAAATTAGGTTTGCTCATAAGAGGTACTCCTTTGGGGAGGCAGGGGAGGGAAGTCCTATGTTAGTGCCTGTGTTTAATCTCCTTTCACATTTAATTTCTTTTCACTGAAAAGTAACTGAAGCAAAACATGGTTCAAAGCCTGTTTTTGGTTAGAAAAGGGTAAAGTGAAGATCTGGAGTAACTTTCAATGAGGTCAGTATAAAAGCTACAGACACATGAATATGGCAAGGTTTTATTTCTTCAAAAAGTTTTCACAAGTTGCAGGGGAGACTAGAAGACCTCAGGTGTACGAAACATCAAGCAAGCTTTAAAAAACCGAATCAGAATATACCACCAAAATAAAACCAAAAAGTTATCATGATCAGTGACTGCTCCTTTATCTCTTTTAGCTGATGGGAATCACAACAGAAAATAGTTCAGACAATGAGTACGTGCTTGAGTGTGTAGGTGGGTGCATGTGAGTTTTAATAACACAAGGGACTTTAAAATAAAAATATAGGGCAAGAGAAAAAAAAAATGTTCATTAGAAAAATAACAGTGGTAAGATAAGGATGCTTGGTTGCCATGTATTGGAAAAATGAAATTTCGAAGTGCATAAACTTGCAAGAAGCCTTGTAAGTATTTCATGTATGCTCATGCCTAGGTTGCTACACAACCATTTTTACAAGCCTAGAAAAAGACAACAAAATCCCCAATAATAACTAACACATAGGTGCACATATACAAACAAATTCTGCACTTGAACATCATTTCCAAAAAAAGAAAAGAAGAAAAGAATCTTGGTGCATGTTATTAAATGCTCTATGTTATTTTACATCTGCACTATATATAGAACAACAAATAAAGATTTACTTTAATGAGGCTTATAAATTTTTGGTATAGCTGGATTCCACTGTGCACAGGATATGAGCCATTTCTGAATGTGAGAACTGAACAAGAACAGTTCAGTTTTTCATGCCTGTGAAAAGAACCATCCATTGAGCCAAATTTCCTCAACCCCCAGGAGAAAAATCAGCAGGGGTAAGGAATATGTTGGCTAAAAATGCTTTTAAAAGTTAGTCTGGTAATTGGCTATGTTGTTAATGTTTGGCTGGAGAAAGCTGGCCTAACCTATTGCCAGCATAGCTAAATATGAGAATTACAACAGCAGTGTAGAATGCAAATATGTTTCACAGGAGAAAAAGAAATGCACATTAAAGAGGAAACTCAAACATCTGTGCATATGTACTTCAAAAAATATGATACACTTAACTCTGGACCAAAAAGTTCCTGTCAGAAAACACAGTCCAATGGACATGTTTATATGAACCCTCAGAGACGTTTGAAAGATCAGAAAATCTTTACGGTTGATCAATATTTTGATGACACTGATCCAGAGAGACTACAGTAGACATATGTTTTCTAAAGAATACTTATTAGTTCTTACTAACCTGAATAACTTGGTGTGTGTTTTGCGTGCATTGACAATCAACTTGTAAAAAAATCCAGAATGGAATATATGTTAGTAAACTTCACTGATGTCAAGGAATTTCTAAGTCCCAGTGTTCTGCTGGAATTTATTGTCTCAGTGAAAATACTCAAGAGTTATGGAACTTACAGACTCCATTAAAACAGTACTTAATTGCCATATTTATGCTGTACTATGCTTACTAAATTGTACATTTTATAAATGTACATTTCATTCAAGTGAAGAGTTCAGGAAGAAATTCAGTTGTTGGGAAGTTCTAAGTTTTATTTTTGAGGTTTTTGTTTGGGTTTTTTTTTTAATTTCTTAATCACTGCCTACAAAAATCTTGATATATGTTGCAAATTAGTGCTAAATATGTTAGCAAACACTGCTAACAGTGAGACAATATTTGAATGGTTATCATCATCCTTTCCAGCTGGATTTGACAACTAGTAAACCTCAAATAAGACAAGCTTAACTGTAAGCATAATTGTGAATGTTGCGTGTGGTATGGGTTCTGCTGGTCTAAAGACCATAATATGAAATTACATTCATTCACTTGAATATTGAAATAAAATTCTAATTGGTTTCACATTTCAAGTTTTTACTGTGCCACAGGTTTTTTTATGCTATTAGAGCTATGCATATAATGGGGAAAAATATATGCTATCTGTTGCCAAAACATATCTTTTATTAATCTGTGTTGCATGATTATTTATGGGGAAGGAAATTTAGCAAGTTAAAATACTAATTTTTCATTTTAAATTCTATCTTTAATGAGGCTGAATGAAACAGAACTAAAATCTGAAGCTAAGCAATTTGTTACCATTTCAATACTTTTTGTAATTGCCTACAGAGGGAAAAAAATATTATTTACACAGTTTTATTGGAAATGTTATGTGTAAACTAGAATTTAAAAATGTATTTGATGGGTTGACAGAACAAAACTGGAATTTTAACCAGAAAGAGAACAAAATTTTGTCTATGTATGTAAAAAGAGAAGAAATTGTTTAAAATTATCAGAAAGAAAATTATTTTACAGTGTGATTTAAACCATCATTAACATATTCAAGATTTATCAACTTCACGAGTTACAATCCACTGAACTCCTACTCATGTTAAATCAGATGCAGGAAGAATACCACTTTAGGTCTCAGGAGGACAAGGTGATATCACTCACCTCTGACATCAGTACACAGGTTTTTCATGATGTGTGGGGTTTTAGTTTGTTTATTTGTTTGATTGTTTTCTTGCAGGTTAAACATGTAATAACAATTAAAGCATATTATTGCAACAAAGGGACATAGCTCAGCAAATTCTAGTACTGCACAGATACACAACTTAGTCCTAAGAGCACATGTAGCAATTTGAACTTCATTTGACAGCCTCTGAAGACCAGTGGCCTGAAAAAATCTAGTAAAGTAAAATTTTGTGCAGTCAATTTACTCCCCATGGGCAAAAGTTCAAGTCAGTTTCCTGCTTGATTTTAATGAATGAAAGGAGAACATCAGAAAAAAAAAAAAAAAAACCTTACTTACAACACATAAGAAATTAATTTTAACACGTTTGATCAAGATCATATCTGAATCTTTATCTCAAGTTAAAATTTGAGATAAACTTATAAAACCTTCTCAATATGCTATGGTTAAAGGTCCAACTTGTAGGGCAACTTGTAGTATGAGGGGTTTTCTGAGGATATAAACTTAACAGCATTATAATTTTTGTGTTATTTTAAAAATCTGTAGATCTATGGATTATGAGAAAATCATATTTCATATTGTAATTTCATTCACATGTCACTCAAAGCAATCTCTCGTGTCAGGATACAATAACTTCTGGGATTTGAGGAATGCATTCTTACAGTGTTTTATACAGAGATCATATGTAAAGGCTGAAATAACCTAAAACCTTGTACTCAATTTCTCATGCTGAATGCTATCATCTCAGTCAAGAATACTACTTACAAAGAAAAAGAATCCCTTTTCATTTGTTGACTACCAGGTAAGTATGGAAGCATGAAGTAATCATCTTATTATACTGTATTTAATATTTAACTGTGGTATCCTTGTTTTAGTACAATAACATTTCACATTTCAGAAAATAACATCACAGGGTTTACAATTATTGTAACAACTTCCTTATATTTCAGAGTTTGCTATCATAAGTAAGAGGCTTGCTTTTCAGTTTTGCTGGGGGAAAGGGATTCTCTTTTTTTAGTAAAACCTTAACGATAAAGGCTCACATGGTCATTTATGTAGCTAACTGTATGAAAAGAATTTTTTTGTCTCTCTTAAACATATGCATGAATGAAAGACAGTACTAAAAATGGCTAATTTAAATTAATGATCAGTCAATAATGGCATGCAGCAAAAGGTGGGGGGAACAGGGGGTAAAAGAAGGGAAAGACAAAGCAGTAAAAAAGTTTTAAAAATCAAATAAGAAATCAGTGCATATCAATTGATGTTTTAACTGAAATTAAACAAGGAAAATGCATTTTATCACATCAACTCTTTCAGGCAGAATATCATCAAACTTCTAAAATCAAATAGAAATGCACCACGCCTAAGCCCCTGAAGTTGTGATTCATGCTCACACAGCAAGCTGGCCTAAGCTATGTTGCCTTTCACATGATATTTTATACAATGCAGCTTTATTTATTTGAGCAAATACCTGCAGCTATGTCTTAAGTAGTGCCCTAGGCAATTGTGGGACTGGGGCACGGCTGCTCAGCTAAACAAATGGCTAAACATTTGTTCAGGTGTAAGGATAGAAATCCAGCATGTTTTTGGGCAGTGCCAGCTGTCACCCTCCTGGACAAATCACAGGCAGGTTTGGGGAGTTAGTGCAGGTCAGGGATTATTCCTAAAGGATTGAATTCAGTTATCTTGTATCAGAGGCTGGAACAGTGTAATCCTATAGTCACAATGAGACTCTGACAGTTGACATAAGTATTGGAGAAGAGGCCCTTTTCTATCTTGGTCACTATTATATTATGTAAAATACTTGCGCTGTATGCTGCAATAGAGTTTCTGAAAAGCACAGCTGAGGGCACTTGGTCTGTGCAACCTGGAGAAGAGGAAACTGAGAGGCGACCTCATTGCAGCCTACAACTTCCTCGTGAGGGGAAGAGGACGGGCAGACCTCTTCTCTCTGGTGACCAGTGACAGGACCCAAGGGAATGGTCTGAAGTTGTGTCAGGGGAGGGTTAGTTTGGACATTAGGAAAACGTTCTTCACCCAGAAGGTGGCTGGCACTGGAATGGGCAATCCAGGGAAGAGGTCACAGCACCAAGCCTGATAGAGTTCAAGTGTTTGAACAATGCTGTCAGACAGCTTGTGTGACTCTTGGGGATGGTCCTGTGCAGAGCCAGCAGTTGGACTCGATGATCCTTGTAGGTCCCTCCAACTCAGCATATTCTGGGATTCTGTGAATATTTACAATAATGAAATCTTAACAAGTTCACCCTGAGTTTTCTCTGTGCTTGGGGGAAAACTGTCTCACAGAGTACCATGAATGTGATGTATAATTCATGCAGATTACATGTTTCCATAAGTAACAAGTTAACTGGGACTGTAGTCCTGATTTCAACATCTCTTCTCCAAATATAAAATCTTAATTTAGGTACAAGGAGATCATTGAAAAGCAGCAAAATATTAAGCTGATGTAGAACTACCAGCTCTTCTTTCACTGATAATCAAGAAAGGCTGAAGCCCCAAGTACATAAAGTGGAGATTTTCAGCATTTTCATATTAGTAATGCATTATTCCAAATAATGTGCAAATTGAGAACTATTCACTGAAGGCGTCTATGAATAATTTAAAACTGTAAATAACTTCAAGCTTTTGGCAGTTTCATAACCCACAGGTCATGGTAAAAAGAGGTAGTTAGCTAGGCACCCAGGTCTCGTTTACAGTAAAAGCAGAGTTCTAACCTACCAATATTTTAAAGAGTTTTGTAATAAGTGGCATGTAACATCTTATTTAGAGCTGTTTTATTTAAGACCCTCAAAATTGATTCCTAATTTCTCCTGGCTTACATGAGAAAACATTATAAACTGCTTCTAGCTTCTGTAGAGCAACTCTTACAGCAGAGTCCTTGTTCTATGAATTTAGAGAACCTTTCACACTCAGTGTACAGCCAGGATGAGGACCTTTCAAAGCTATAGAAAAGACCATGATATTGTAGACATCCAGTGAAAATTAGTTTCTTTCTCCATATTTTAACTTACACTTGCACCACCTTTCATTTAGTTTTCAAATATATTAGTAAGATTCCATGCAACTTTTCCTCACTGTATTTCCTGTTTCAATTTTGTCCTTGCACATTTTTGTTTGTGTGTATATATATATATGTAAATATACACACTAACACAAATAGATAAAAAACCTATTGAAGAAAAATATGAAACATATTTTTTCATTGTAATGCTATATTTAAGGTGTTGACATAAAACTTCATGTTACTTGTAAATGCCGCTACTATTTTACAGCAAGATGTATAAAGAATGTGTGTCATGAAGAGATTTGACTCAAAGAACGTTAACTTCCTCCTGACTTTGCTGAAGTTTAGAGAAAAAAGACAATAAAGCTCTGCTGAGATAACACATATTATTCAAAGACGTAATAGTTTCTAAAGAAAAAAAATCTTTTGGAAGATAACAAGGAAAGTGGTTTTATTTGTACTTCAGCTAATTTTTTTACGACATAAAAAATCTGATCTACTGAGAATTTTCTATCCAAATAAGGGACTTCAATTATCACTGTGGAAAAGAGGTGACATTCAAAGCTGATATATAGAAAACCCACATCTGTCAGTCTATATTTGAATGTCAATAATACATGCTATTCCAGTGAGAGAAGACTTTGCCTGAGGAAGAGAAATCCTAAGCTTGTCAGAAGACAATTTCTTTTACAGCAAATAGAGAATCATTTACCCATGCTGAAAATTTCCTATTTGTGGTATTTCAGTTATAACAGCTGGGTTTAGCAGAATGTGTTTTTATTATGCCTTTGCTAATGGACCGTAGAAGTGGTAAGGACAAATCACGTAAAAGGAAAGAGGAACAAGGGTAAAAAATCATAACCGTTGTAGTTCATCGTAACTTTAGTAGTCTATATCAGTTCATTTGTAACTGAAATAGATTTTAAAACCCACACATAAGGCAGAGAAAGAACCCACAAGAAATCCTTTAAGTGCACAGAACTTAACTACTGGATTTAAGGTAAATGCCCAGTTAACATAGTTCTAAATGTAAAACAATCTGCATAAGGGTTTGTGATTTTGTACTTTTTATCTAAAAGACTAAAAAATATCCCCTTCCTAGAGCTAGATATTTCTGAAATGTTTTATGATTATGACAGAGCTGAATTGTCAAGTTAATAATAGTGTCTTCCTGCCATCTTCTGCAAAGAAAAACTAATTCTGACACTCAGTGACATAAGTGGACCCAAGAAAGACCAAGGTCAGAGCTGAGTTATGCAGAGTTCCACTGTTCAGGCAGGATGATGAGAAAACAAATCAATCTCATTCTTTTCTTCTTTGTCTTTCTTCTATTTAATAATATAAGAATTAGTTCTTGTAAGTGTAGTCAGCAAACATATTTTTAAAATGTTACAGCTCTCATTAGAATCATAGAATCATGGAATCATTAACTTTGGAAAAAACCTCTGAGATCATCAAGTCCAACCTTTGGTTGAACACCACCGTGTCAACTAAATCATAGCACTAAGTGCCTCATCCGGTTGTTTCTTGAACTTTCTAGGGACATTGACATCACAACTTCCCTGGGCAGCCCAATCCAATACATAACCACCCTTTCAGGGAAAAAAATTCTTCCTGATGTCCTGCCTGAACCTCCCCTGGTGCAGCTTAACACTGTTGCTGGCTATCTGGCAGAGGAGATCAACCCCCACCTGGCTACAACCTCCTTTCGGGTATTTGTAGAGAGGGATAAGGTCAGCACTGAGCCTCCTTTTCTCCAGGTTAAACCAATCCAGCTCCTTCAGATGCTCCTCACAGGACTTTTCCTCCAGACCAGCTTCACTACCCTTCTCTGGATTTACCCCTAAACCTCAGTGTCCTTCTTGTAGTGAGGAGCCCAGAACTGTAAACAGGACTTGAGGTGTGGCCTCACCAGTGCCGATGGGCGAAATGGCAGACACTGAGCAAGGCTTCCACCTTACTTACAGAAATAGAGTCAGGTTGAATAAATTTCATACTTTCAGACTAATATATGCAGTAAAAACAACCATAAGTTCCTTGCTTGCAAAACTGGAGGGATTCTGAAGGTGATTTTTACTATTTTTACCTCAAGTTATTATTACCATTTATAATCATTATTATTTACATCTTTCAATGCACTTTACAAGAATCAGGAATTTAATTTGTCCTTTGCAGTTTCTACTTTTCCGACTTGGTCATACGATTGACTATAGCATCACATTAAATACAAATTTTAGAATGTACCTTTTCCCATTCAAAAATTCTAGATGAAAAGGTTTAGTTTGAAATTTCTATTACCAACTTTTGTACTCCCTTCTCACAGATATGGTAAATTTGTTAAGTTGTTCCATGAATAAATACAGTGAAGAAGTTGTGAAACAAAGCACTTGAAATGCATCTGTAATCCTGGTTTTAGAACAACCTCATCCAAAGTCACTGTCTTTTTGTTTGGTTGGTTGGGGTTTTTTTCCCATTTGAAAAAACTCCCTATATTTTGCCCTCTCTTTTTGGAAGGAAAGAAAACAATCTCCCATAGTAAAAATTTGTCTTAATCACTTATTCCTAATTCCACATGAAACTTTCATATCAAAGACACCGTAAAATAACTGGATTTAGCAGCAGTGGATTGCACTGCTTCAGTACCAGAAATGCAATTTTAAAATAAACAAACATGACAGGCTAAGTTTGGAACCAAAGTACCTTCAACGGAGACTGGAGCAGCATGTAAATATAGTTTTCCAAATATGACAAAAGTCAGCAGAATACTGGTATTTATTAAATGGTTCTTGTAGAAAGCCTACAGATAGATGGCTACAAGTGATGGGGCAAAACAGCTCCATTGGATAGACAGTGCAGAAAGGAACTGGTGCATCTGGAAAACTGTTGCCCTATACATGGTTTGAATTCATTTAGTTGTAAGAATTTCATATCTCAAGTGCTGAACTTTTCAATAGACTGGGACCTCATAAGAAAGCTCTCTCAGAAAATAATTTTTTTTACTGAAGTCATCTGAGTAATGAAAGGTTATAAACAATTTTGGTAACAAGTTAGCTGTCTTCCAGGTTTCAGACTCTTTCTCAGAGATGGTATGGATTAGTATTAAGTAGAATATAGGAAACTTCTTTCCAAAGTCTTTTAAACAAACACTTTGCTAAATAAAGGACTTGAGTGCTGGACATTAGTGGAATAGAACCTGAGTTGATTCTTGAGTATCTTTCCCCAAGGATTTTCTGCATACAAATTTGGCTGATTTTAGTAACACTATTTTTCTACACACTGGACATTACTCACTGGGATCTAGGTGGGTGGTGTTTGAGAACACTATAGGATATATATCTGTGATGATTTTACTAACTATAGAAAAGCATTTTAATGTGGAAATTGTTAAGGACTCCATTAATTTCAACAGGCCAAATTGATTCTCTGTATGCAAAATATATATTGTGTTTTTAAAATGTTAAAACCTTGAATGAAAAGCATATTGACTGTTTTAGGTACGGAAAAGTTTATGCTGACAGGTTTATGATGCAGTATGCAGTATACACATGTATAACAAATGCATTTGTGCCTAAACTGTGTTGAAAAGATAGGAGTTACAGTAATTAATTATCTGTTTCAGTTCAATTTGCTTTCTATTGAGTACATCTCATGCTGTTTTATAGTACTTAATAAAATCTAATCCATTAGACAATGTGATAGAATCTTGTAATATATACTGACTGCAGGCCCCCTTTGGTTCTAAAACCAATTTATATGTAGATGATACCCATTTTAAATCTCCTCCAAAATAATTTAGTTTACAGTTTCAAATAGTGCAAACGAAATACTTCTTGAAGGCCAACATCAAATTCACAAAATCTTTTCATTGTGCTGTTCATGTAAGAAAATTATAAGGGAGCTGAAAAGAAAAAGGATTCATTTTTCCAAGGTACGAGATAAAACAGCACAATGTTCATTCATTTAAAAATGAAACACGAAATGAGACAACTCAGATGTAAGTTTGGGACTTGTTCTGAAAGTACATTGCTACTTTATGGGGAAATACAAATTAATAAATAAAGCAATTGGGAAATTTTCTGCAGAATAAAACAAAGGGAAAAAACATAACACCTTTGCTAACCTCCCCAAGGATGGATCTGTGTAAACCAGAATTTATTCTAAAAAGGGTTTTTGCTTAAAAACAAATTTGATGTCACTAAGACAATGTTTCATTGCCCTTTTTACCCAACTTTTTGGACAGTATATGTGTTTCTTGAACATTTTTTTCTTTGCAAGTATAAAATTAGAAAATAAAAATAAAGGCATTCAAGTTAAAAGAAAATATCTAAGTATAAGTAGTGTGTATCATGCAGCTGAAAAGGAAAAAAAACCCAATCATCAACAAAATCACAAGAGAATCTTAAGAATTCCAGGACTGAAAATCTGCTTCACGCTCAACCATGTGAGAAAATCACACACCATTAATTTGATTAATATGAATTTTACTTATGACAAGCAGAAAAAATTAAAATTAATGGATCCTATAAGTCTAAGTTAAATTTTATTTTTCTCTTTACAACTAACTTGATGTTGTCTTTTAACTTATAAAAATAAACAGTGTTCTAGGGATCCTGTATGAACAATCACTATATATCACAACATTGATCATTGGTGGCTTTTGCAGTTGAATCTATTAGCAAAGATCATATATTATAATCCCCTATTTAACATAAAGGACTTCTTTAAAATATTCTATAGTCTCCTAAAATTGTAGAATGGCTCTCTGCATACACATGGCCCTCAAAACTGCTTTATGACCAGCCAGAAACAGAACAAAAAGAGGGATTTGGTCCTGCAAACAGAGAGATGAAACTTGGGAACTATTCCTCTATGCTAGTAAATATTGAGAAGACAGTAAAAGAAAGGAAAACATTTTGACTTCTTTTTACAGTTTTACACAAAAAATGCTTCTATAAATTGTAATTTGGGATAAATTACATAATTGAAACAGAACATTTATTTTGTGCAATTATTGTTTATATCTAAACTATAATTATCATGTAATCATAGTAGAACTTTTCTGAATCCAAGAACACAATTCTCAGAGGGAAATATTTTGTTTAAGACACGTTTAACATCATGCTTTATCCTTGGGGATGTTGCCTTATAAATATGGATATAGGAATCAAGTTGGCAACATTTTAAGAAATACATTTGAAACTAAAGATTCCTATACTGGTGCCCAAGTGTCAGAAGGCTGTCATGGTATTAGCTCAGTTCTTTCTGAAGGATTCATCTCATGTTTCGACACTTCAAAATTTGACAACTGGGCTTAAATTAGTTATCCTAAGCTCCTTTGTAGCCAAGAGGGGGAGAGAATGGCCTGCATTTAGAGAAAGAACTTTTCTACAAAGATGGAGTTTCTAGGATAAAACTATAGCACTTCTTCCAGCTACCAAGTAAAATTTACCTTGACCGGAAAGCAAAGCACAAACTCATCCAGCATTTGATAATGGCAATATAAGTAATAGAAGGCAAACTTACAGCACCTGTGAGAGAAGTGCTAGATTTGTTTCTAGATACCAATGGTACAATCTATTTCTCTCTCTTCATCTCCCTTGATTCATTTAGAAATTCCTAAATGGTTCTTTTTATTATCTCTTTTATTTGTAGTTCTTCATTAGACCTTTTATAATTATCCCAAAGCCATTCTAAAGCATGTGCCCGTGAAGTGAAAGAGAAATGGGTCAAAAAACTTTTCTCAGAGCTTATTTATGAACAGACATAGCCAGATTAATTGCATTACTGCTTAATGGAACACATTTTTAATTAGTTTTTCAATGGCCTTTCAATTAAATAAACTTTCCACAGCCAATTTAAATGTCAGAAGAATGGGATTGAAACCAGACATTTTTAACTACAAATTGAAGTCCATGGATCTTTCTTTCCTCCACTCCTATTTAAAAAGTAGAATACTGAATTTTCATTTTTGTGAAAGAGTTATAAAGTAGGTCACCTACAAGCTTGTTTTATGAATTGTGGTGTAATTCAAGGGCTTCTCTCCACCGAGGAATAGTTACAGTAATACCTACAGATCACTACACATCACCTTTTTCATGTAAGTCCTTTAGAACACACAGAAATTCCTACATATATTATATCACTTCTATCACTTTTAAATAGCAAAATTGAATGAAATAACGAAAGTGGAAATATGTTATGAATTTCCAAATATAATTTGAAAAGAAAAATAATTCACTCTATAAAATACTTTAGCTATTGTTGAAAACATAATCATTGTGGGCTCTGTCTCTGTTTTCCATGTATAGCTTAAATTTTCCAGGACTTTTAAGTATTTACAATTTCTCACAAGATTATGAAAATAATGCAAATAAACCCAATTTAAGTGCACGAAACTGATTCAGCTTCAAGCCAGTAGAGATGTAAGCACAGATTATTTGCTTCCATTAGAATAGCTCAGCTGATGGCAGGGAATACGTGATTCAAGTTCCATAGCTAAGATTTTAGGTCTCATTAGATCTTTAGAAAATACTTCCAACACTGAGCTAACTTTGTCTTTGTGTCTGCTTCCTTTGTTGAAACAAAGCCACCTATTTGGTCTAATTCTACCATGCCCTCTCCATGGACTTCTGTTATGAGCGCAAGTGATTTCAGTTCTATTGAGTACAATACCGCCACTTGCACCAATACAGGGAGGATTTTGTAATATTTCCGAGAAATAAGAATGTTATTTTATTACTAAAAAGACAGAATGGCATCTCAATCTTTTCATACAGCTGTGTAAAAGTGATTTTGAGTTCATATTACAAATGTCTTTACACACACACATGTTTAATATAATACATTGGGTTTTAGCTGTAACAATTCAGAGTCGCTGTAGCTTCATCATTGTAACTATGCTTTCTTTTTTTTACACATTACGAAACCATTAGATTTAATAGCTCAGACTAAGGAATCAGATCTTGATCTAAGCCAAACAGTCTCAAATGTCCACCTAAGGTTTATTTTGAAAGAAGAGCAAGAGCATGGCACTGAATAATGAGCCCAGTGATTAAGCTCCCATTTCTTGGCTATTTCTTGCTCTTAGGATCTTCTAAGCTGTCACAGTTTGCCAAATTGTTAAGCCTCAGCAGGATTCTCTTTCTTTCTCTTCCAAGCTTCCCTTGCACTGTTTACACTTAAAAAGTAAAATAAAAATAAAATTCCTTTGGCTCTACAATTCCACCACTCCTGTGCATAAAGCCATCTTTTGTTTCTTTTTAACATGACAGCTGGCAAACATTGTGAATGTTGCCTAGTGCTTACATTAGAAGACAGTGAGCAGTTACTGCTACTAACTCTACATCACACATGATTTTGTAGTGTCGTATTCATCCTCTCCCCCAAAAATTGTCTCTTCACCATGAAGCTCTGTCCTGGTTTGAAAGACAGGTGTCTGCTAAAGAAGGTGGGAGGCTCCCTTAGAACAGAGAATATGACCTCTCTTCCCTCCAAATTGCTATAACTTTGAAATCAAAGGCTCTTAGGCAAGTATCTATAGTATATAGTATCTATAGTATCTATATCTATAGTAAGATATATAGATATATATCTATATATCTTACTAGTATCTATAACGAGGCAAACAAGCAACAAACAACATTCCCCAACATCCAACAAGTTCATATTTTGATATATAATGTGGTTTTCTACCTTCAGTTAATCCCATTTTTGTGCATCAGTAAAATTCAAAGAGAGGTTCCCACATAAATGATATCTCTTTCACCCAGTATGCAAAAAGTATTACTATTGCATAAATAAAGTTGATCTTAATTTTTTCCTTACAAATCTTATTCCATTTCCAGTTTCTTGTAACTGCAGTGGGGAAGTTTCCATTTATATCACTGATTGCGTGCTTCAAGGAGTAACATGAATTTCAGTTCTATTTACGGATTAAGCACTCAATTAGCTAAGAGGAGCAAAACTGAAAGGAAACAATGTATTTTTCTCCTATTGAGAGACTAAAAGCATGAACTTGTTTAATTTATGACAAAATGTAGGACAAATCATGAGAGATTTATTCAAAAAGGAGGGAAAAACCCAACAGACACTGAACACTATTAGATCTTTGGCTGACAGATTATATAAAAATGGTCCTTTGACAATGCTATATACTTTTTTAACAAGCAGCAAAAATATGAGAAACTCTTACATTTTAGAGACAGCATAAATATTTGTATACCCAAGGCATTATTTGAATAGTCTAAGGGAAGCATACTTCCCATGGAGCTATTAATGACTCAAAGTTAAGGTCTGGTGCACCTCAACGTTTCTGACACTCTCTCCCCTGTTTTGAAGAAATGTTCTCACATTTGGTAAATAACTTTTCTTTCTTCTCTTATATTATCTTCATTCCTAGTACCCTGTTTCCAGCTCTGGCTAATATTTACCTCAATTACCTATCATTTTTATAGGTGTTTTTAATATGGCAGATTTTTTTGTGTGTGTGTATCTAGAAATGTTTACATCATACCCCAGATAATATCTATTTTTAACTTAATAAAAATTAGGCATCCCATATGTGTCATTCTGTAGTCTTTTCCTATGGCCAGAGGACAAAAACATGAAAGCAATATATTTTGACTTCTCTAGGCAAATGTTTAAGAGTAGATTTTTTGTCTCTGTTGAGTGAAGATAAGATCCTATCTTTGAGTAGATTAAATGTGTGAAGTTAAGGGTGGATGGATCCTACTTCACACGCTTTCTTCAATCTAAACAATGAACACTGTGTTTCTAGCAGATGATACCATTGTTACATGCTGTCTGTACAGATATCCCTACAGATGCAAAATTCAAGATACAAAAAAAGTTAAATTTTCTGACTCAGGATACTGCACCCTGGTCCTCTTATTGGCAGTTCCACAGATCTGTCATAAAATGGAGAGGCATGAACACTGAAATACTACACTGAGCAAGATGTAACACACAATTCATTACAGTGCCACAGTTGTAAAATCAAATCATAAGATTCGGTAGACTACATTTTCACCTGTACATTCTTACAGAAAGGTAAGTTCAATAGTCTTTCATATAAAGAAAAGGAAAGAAAACTGCCCTACCCCAAACAAACCAATAGAACCAAAAATAAGGACTGACATTGTCTGCCCTCATTTTACACAAAAATCTGTGGTTAAGGTGGGTGAGAAAGGTGAGGTTATATTATCCCAGTGCTTCACTTATTGCTTGCTTTCATGTGCAGTATTTGAGATGTCCAGACTTAAAGTCTTTACAATAACACTTCAAGACATTGCAGCTCAATTAAATTTATAATCTATTTTGGTAGAAGAAATTTCTCTGCTATATGTTTGTGGTGAGTATATAGTCATCCCAGCTGAAGCCTGAAATGGGAAGGCAACACTCATTAAAAGTCATTATCAGTTCTTATTAATAGGCCTCTTCCCCAGCTACTGGCTCTGATCTTGGCATTTTTCTCGCAGATGGCTAGCATCCTAGACAGCACAGCTTCAGGCCGGCTAGCAGAACTTACACATAAGCAAACAAACATACAGATGGAGGAAAAGAAACATTTATACCTGACCAAACCCTTTTGTTCTTCCTTTAATTTCCACACACTTATTTCCCTTAATCCTCATGTTTTTTCATGATCCCTCAGTTTTCTTAACTGTTCTAAGTTTCATTGATTCACTCAATCCCCTTAAAACATACCACAGAAAGTTTTTAAAATTTCAACAAAGCCCCCCAAATATCCCATAAGTTTGCTATGTCCCACAGGTCCCACAATTATCCTGACCCACCACTTCTCAAAAGTTATGCAATTCCAGCTAAAGCTCTTCAAGATGAGACCTTTTCAGTGTCCCATCAGTCAGAGACCTCAACACTCTGCTTTTTGTTAGGGTCCCCAATATCTACTGTTCCATTGGATTTGTGGGTATTGGTTTTCATGTTGAATTACTATTAACCAGCTGTCAAATGGCATATCCTTATAAACCAGTCCTCTCATACAGGACATCAAATTTGTGGCACAGAATCAACATAAGCACACTACATTTTCACTCCAGTGATACAAACATGCTTTAGGATGAGAAAGTCTAACTCACCATCCAAAACTTTTATTGAGAAGCCTAAGCAAGTAGAAAGAGCAGCTGTTTGGGACATGCCCTGTTCACATAGAGCTGTTGTAAGGCGCTCTATTGCTGGGGCATGTTGGAGCTCCCACAACTTCACCATAGCAACAGACCCTCGCTGCCAGACAACTTTTCATTGCCAAATGTAACATGAAATTAAATCTAACATAGTTCTTGCCACTTTCTAAATCTAAAATCCATCTATGAGAAATCAGCTGCAGTGATGTTCTTTAATAAAGTCCTCCAAATCTCTGGTATTTCTCCATTTTTCAGGACAGAATTTCTTACTGTAGGGAATGAGCTTTTGTCATTTATTAAAATTGTATTTTTTGAAGGTTGATTTGTTTGGGTTTGATTCAATATGATTTATTTGGTAAAGGTTGACATTTTGTGAATGTCATGACCACATCAGAGAATACCACTCTTATAGCTCTATTGAGTTAGCATTATGGCAAGTAGCATTGGTCTTGCAAGCATGGAAACGTGGTTTCTATGGAAAAAAGGAACTTCCTCTAAAGTTGCTAAACGTCCACTAAAATTGCATAGGTGGCTGGTCTGTGGAGAACTTCTGTGAGCAGCACCTGAAAACTACCTGATCAAATCAGAGTTTGGTGAATGCAGCACAGAACATGACTGAGTGAGTACCTGAGAGGTTTTCCATTTATAAGCTGACTGAGATATAATAAGGTCTAGTGTTTATAGCATGTTGCAGTGAAAGTACTGCTCTCAGAAACATGAACTGTAATAGATACTAACTACATTTAATAAAGATGGATGTTGGAAGGAAAAATGTTCCTATAACTTTTGCAGATGTGTATTATGCAGGCTATATTTTTGTTTGCAACCTACACCACCTCTTTCATTTATTCAGAAAATACAGTTATGTACAAAAAAGTGCAGAACTTTAAATACACATGAGAAAAAAATAGTACCAGAATGCTTCAAAAGAGGTTATTTGATATGGGTAGGTCTTGTACCAATGGCTCCTTTTCACATGCAGAGTTTGATCTCAGCAGCAGCTGAAGGCAATTTCTACTTTCAAAGTGTGTCATGAGTGGCTTTGATTTCTGAAACAGGTAGATATATAAACAATTAAATGTGATATAAACTCTTCTTTATTTTAAAGAAGCAATTTTTGTGTGAGAGGGAAAAAAGTTTCATCTTCACATCCCTCTGATTAGAGCTGAAATCTTCATTTAGATTCCAGATAATGAAGTCTCTAAGCTATGAAACCACAAACGCAAACTTTGAAGTGATTAAAGCCTTAGGCCTATTACTGTAGAAAATTACCTTATTTAGGAAACAAGAACAATTTAATGCTAACAGACTTGGAAAAAGAATAGACAAAAGAGCTTTTGGAAACAAGACCTTGTTTACAAGTATTGTTCTCATTACATAGTCTAAATAGTAATGGGTGCATTTGATTTAATTACATTTAATTAAATTAAATTTAATTACATTTAATTGCAGTTAATTAGCATAGTAGTTTGCTATGTATTCCTACGTAGTCCTGGTCTGATGCTTAGGTCCAGACCCACAAACCAACCAAAATTCACAAATTCTTATGTAGTTCAATTTTAGAGTAGTCTGCTAGAGTATTTTTATAAAAAAGCTCAGTGTGAATGTTGGATAGAAGCCTCCGTGTTTGTTGTGAAGTTCTTTAACTCACAAAAATACCCACTGATATCTTTAGCCTCTTTTGTAACTCAGCCTGGCCGGAACTCCTCAAGTAAACGATATAAAGGTCCAAAGACCCTTACAAGCTCTGTCTTAGCACGTCCAGCACATGCTAATAAAAACAAGTCCTACACAGAACAGAGAAGCTACAAATGTTTCTATTCAGAGATAGAGAAGAAGTTTATTTTATGCTTTTCTTAATGAAAACTGAAGGTATAGTAGACAGTCATGATTTTGAAGAGTTTAATTCTACACACTTATCAAGTAGAGACACTTAAACACTACTTTTATAAAATTGTACAGGGATAATAAGTGAAAGCCAGATTTAGGTCTTTGTGAGCAAATAGTGATTTCTCACTTTTTCACTTCTAGAAAAGAAAAAAAAAATATTAATCAGTAGTGATTAGCTGTCTCTATTGTCTATGCATGAATGTACCACTTAGGCTAAAATTTTTCCCTTCCTCCTTTTCATCTCACAATCAAAAAATACCAGGTAAGCAATTCAGTATTATACTGGGAAGTTACCAGTTAATCTAGTATTTAGGTGTGTCTGACAGGTTACTTTTTCAAGTATTTATATAAAAAATAGAGTTGTCAATATATGCATATTAAATCAAATTAATATGAAGATGTTTCTAGTACTATAAAAAAGCAATGGATTTTTTTCTCCTAAAGTTTCCTCACCACATAATCTATACATATCTTAACATTTGAATGATATTCAAGTGTAGGGAATAAATATGAGCATCATAATATCAAAACATCCAGACATAAAAATTATGGAACCAAGAGTAACAGAGACAATGCATAAGAATCAAATGAGAGTAAAACAGCTGCATAGATTAACTATGGAATTAAAAAAAAAAAAAAAGGTGACAGTATTTAAATTTACAGTCTCCTTTACTTTAAAAATAGAAAATGAAACTTGAAAATTTAACTTTTTTAATCTGTGGATGTAGCAGTGACTGCACCATGCTAAATAGAGAAAGATTGAAAAGGGTCTTTTCTAGAAGAAGTGTAATAAAACCTGTATCCTATATTATTGTGGTTTTGTACATAATCACCTTGTAATCAGATACATTACATTAGGTGAACATGACTCAAACAAGAGGCAAGAAATTTTTACTCAACAGCAGAATCAACACTGGAATAAAGAGTTCTGAATTTACACTATTTTTGAACATTTGTACTAAATGCCTTTATACACTTCAACAGCCTTTTTCAGAGCACTTTTATTTTAAAGAGTTTGAAAATCTCGGTGGCATTTGGATAGTCTTCTCTTTTAGTTTGTTTTCGAAATCCAAATTAATGTTATGCTGCAGCAAATATTCCATATTTTTTACAGCCTAAAGAAGAACAGCAGTTAACAAAACTATGTTGGAGTGTAGCAGCCCATACATAAGCAGCTTTCTTATTGTAATATTTTATTCAGTACAATATCCCACAAAGTTTTTTCACCTCACAAAGATATCCATTATTAATTAGCTGATAGCAATTTTCTTTGACAGCAGAATGTGTCATGGAGCAAGTTGGTTTTAAATTAAATTATGTTTCCTCTAACAACTTTTAGTATAGCCTAAAAAACATACCAATTTCCTAAGAAGTAAATGTGCAAGAAAATGAGAATGAAAATTAATCAGAATTAATTTTGCCTCTTTTTATATGCTGCATGTAGAGAGCTTCTGAAATGTTCGTGAACAATCTGAACTCTACTGCTAGGGAGTGCACAAAGACAACCATGAAACTGTCTTATCTAAAAATATCACAACTTGTTCATATCAGCTGAGCATGAATCTATAACTTTACAGTTAGCATTTCTACATTTCTAACTTTTCTCCTTGCTAGTCTGCAAGACAATTCACTCAAGAAGTCTGTATCAGTTTTAATTCACTCATTTACTGTTCTTCCTTTGGAGGTTTACGAAAAGATCTACAAATGTGGATATGTTTATACTGCAATTGTTGCCTTTTAGCACTTGAAAAGGGAAACACAGAGAATTTTTAGCCAATTAATTAGAATTGCAAGAAAACCCTGGGTATAAAATTTCAGCCATCTGAACACAGCTGGTGTAACAGAGCTGTGAGATGTTAATTCAGTTTCCTTGAGAAAATCATTGTGAAGGTGTGAAAAATTATATGAGCTAAACGAATTAGAAATCATAAATGTAAAAGCACAGGAGAGGATTAATCATAAACCAGTAATTGTTAGGAGTTTGAAGACAAAGGAGGAACAATACTAGCTGAAAGCCATAAAATATTCAGAAAACAAACAACTAATTGGAAGATGGTAACTTGAAAACATTAAACATGAGCATTCTTCAAGAAATATTTGACCATTCCTCATTGATGATGACTACCCAACCAGCAGAAACTCACTGTGTGGCTCATTTGGGCTGGGGAGCATGTTAGAGCATGTTAATGTGTAGCCCAGTTGCTTGTTAGTGACTTGATACCTATCATATACAATAGAAAATAAATAATTGCACTGCACACTGTAGAACTGTGCAGATATTGCCCGAAGTCTCTTTGTGTGCCATAAAACTTACCCAATGGAAGTGATCCAGAGAAGATTTGTAAAATTTCTGCTGAAACTGTCCTGAAACAATATGACTCTCAAACAGGAGAGCACCATCACCTTTGCTTCCTAGCAGTCACATTTTGACAAACGGCTAAAGAACATGGACATCAGTAAAGCAAGGTCTGACATTTAGGGCTTACCCACTCAGAACAAATGTCACTCTTCCTTTCAAGTAAGCCAGCTGATAGAAAGGAGCACATACAAAATATTCAGACAAGTACTAATCCCACAGAATTTATGAAAAAAAATAACACTTCAAAAACCTTTGGTAAAGGCAGACAAAGTAAACAAAACGTTGGCTCATCCACTAGACCTGACATGTTATATAGAATAAAAAAAAAAAAAAAAAAATCAAGCTATATATATTTCTAATATATGTTTATTGTTTCTAACTTTACAAGAATGTTAATTTTTGCTTAAGAGACCACTTCAAATTCACCTTACAATAATCTCACAAGCAGAGAGCTGAATAGGATTCCCCTCTTCAGATACAAGTCCCGCTATAAGAAAACCCACAGCCAGAGGAGACTGAGACAGATTCTGATTGACACTATATTTCACAACTGTTACATCAGCTTTAGTGACAGAATGTAGACTCTACCTAACTCAGAATTCTTTTGATTTGATAGAAATAACCTTTAAAGGAATTTAAGTTGCTCAGCTATCTCTGCACAAGTATTTAAGATACATTTGTCAACACAACAGGGTATCAGTGTTCCAACTGTTCTGAAGCACAGAAATGTCACTTGGGAGTTGTTACTAGGTCTGAAGAAGCCTTTTTATCAACACAAGTTACAAAAGCCTGAAGTTCCACCAGCTCCATGAGAACTGGATGAGCACAACATGCAGCATAAAGACTCTTTTTCCTTTTTCACTTTGAATCCTGAAATAATTAATGTAGCTAAGTGAGGGCTGATAATCAGAGTGCATATGTGCTCTTGAGACAGAAAAGAGAAGCGAGCAGCAGGCAACCTCCTGGTATGAATTTAGCAAGTAAAATAGGTCTTGGTGAATCTTTCCTACCAAACTCTATTGAAACAAAACCAGATTTTCATTCAAACGATCCCTATCACCAATATCCTCCACATAAAATTAAACAGCTTTCTCAGAAAAATAGGAAAAATTTCAGGGGCACCAGGGGCAAGGGATGAGGGGGAAGAGGTGTGAATGTGGAAAAGTCAATCTATTTTTTTTAAATTTAATAATATTAATTTGATGGAAATGTTTTGACATCCATGCCCTCTAAAAATTTAGGACTTATCTTTCTTTTTAAAATTAAATAATTCAGAATATGTTGCACAGTATTTAAAGATTAGTTAAATCTTTCCTGTCTTCTGTTGCCTCTTCCTTTAGAACTTCTAGTTGTCAAGTTATTGTTTACAACATCAAAGGACTCAGGAAAAATAATGCCATGCTACTTTGTGGTTCTTAGCATACAATTGGTATCAGCTGCAAGTAGCAATATCTGTGTTATTAAACTGACAATATATTAATAATTAAAAATAAATAAATAAAATCACATAAATACTCATGTTCAAAAGTACATTACTAAAAAGTCAAACTGAATTTAATGGAAAGATGCAAAAAAAAAAGAATGAAAAATTAGTAAATAAGACACTTATGGATGAGAAGCCACTTAAGCAATTAAGCTTTTTAAATCCAAGGCAAATATGTGAAAGGATGGCATTCAAGTTACATCTTTTTCACTCCCCACACTCACATTTTAAAGACTGAAATATCAATTCTAACACAAGTGCTGTAGATGCCTAACTCTGCCCACAGTAAGAGCTGTTAGATATATCAGCCACTACACCAAAAAAGTGCAATTGGCCAACATTATCAATATCAACATTATCAATAATATTCATAAGAATTTGTAAACATGTGAGTATCTTGTGGTTAACAGAACAAAATAGTGGTCAGTGCCATAGAGCTGTCTTACTTGTGAGACCCAGCTATCATTGGAAAAGGAAGAACAAGTCAGAGTGATAGTGTATTATCCTTACATTCAAAACAAGCCATTCAACAAGTTTTCATAAGTCAAATTTTCACTGAGTCAACTGGAAGTATTGTCTGCATAAAGGTTCTTGGAACAAGCCTCCAATACATATTGTTGTGCATATGGAGAAACAAAATAGCACATTTCAAGTAATGTTTCTTTTAAGCTGTGATATTTAAGAATTGTCCAATTTGCAGCTGCAGATTTAAAGCATATGACCTGGTTTTCCCAGGGATTGTTCAGAGCTTTAATTCATTCGCCTTATGAAATATTTTTTTCTTTAATTATGTTCACTGTCAAAAATACTTAATTTCTTTTCTTGATTAGCTAATTACTTCTTTCCATTGCCTAGTTACTATTTTGGAATGTGCTGCTATCTGTTTGTTTGCATATGCTTAATTTTTAGTTTTCAATAATCTCTCTGACATTTAGTTCTTTATCTTCCCCTTTCTTGCATGGAATTGTTTGGAACGTTTTCAGTCAGCTTATCAAAGCATTTGCTTACAGAGATTTACTCTTTGTGTCTGCTTTTCTGTGTTGCCTTAATAATTCATGCTAAAAATGTTGTTTAAGGAGCCTTGCAATTCTTCATTCTGAGTTTCTGAAGTGCTTCATAATAACTTTGTGTATCAAAGCTGCAAAGCACAGTCTGTTTAACCACAGTCTACTCATTGTTCTTGAGGTTCTGAAGAGCTGGGTATTATACTTTTATTCGCAAAAATGTTTTCATACTCAGTTCTTTGCTGTTTGATATAACTTTTTCATTGTTAAACTTTGGCAATACAGTTTTATCTTGTGTAAGAGCTTCCATACACACTCTACACAAAGTGAACAACAGATTCACAGCAACACAAAATTATGTAAAGCAGAAAGCAGAAAACCAGGAGGACTTTAGATAAAGTCCTTCACTTTCAAAGCTGATGTGAGAGTGAGAAATAGCAGACAAAGGTAAATAATGAAAAAAAATTGCTAATTAAAGTGGAAAGTGAAGTATACAGGAATATGTGAAGTAACAGAGTATTACAGAGAATAAAGTCTTAATTCCAGACGTATAAAGATTAAAAAAATAAAAAAAAAAAAAAACTAGTAACAGAATTCAGTACTAAATTCATAAATATTCAGCACATAAATTAAGGAGCTTCATGAAATGCGTATTGCATTCAATGTTGAAACAGCTGTGAAGTGTGTGGGATTGACTTAATCATGATTTTTGAAGATTCAAGAAGATGACAGATACAGGAATTGAGTCATAAAAGCTAAAATTCTGAAACTTACCTGAAAGTTTGTTGCCATGGCGGAAAATAAAGTGTAAATGAGCATTAGAAACATAAACTGCACAAATCTGAGACCAAGATCACCAGTCTACTCCTCATCAGCACGCCACATGAACATATTCCAATAGATTTCAAAATCTTTTCAGGAAATTATTTCATTCATGTACTTTTCATGTGGATTATGAGGAAGAGCAAAAAGGTTTATTACGAATGGGCCAACTATGGAGTACCAGTAGATGATACCTATAAAAATATGCTTAAGGATGAGAATTCTACCAATCATCTTATATAATTCAAGTGCTAGATATCCCTTCTGAAGATAAAAAACTAAGTTTCTTTATTTCTGACTTTTTTGGGGACCAGAAATCCCAGATTTCACATTTAGTTGAAGTGAAATGCATTAAACTTATGCTTGAATTTTTGGTAGTTTTGGTAGTTTATTTTATCCATTCAATGAGGATTTCTTCATAAAGAATGGAATCAGGGATCATGAATCTTATCTTGAAGCTTTAGACAGTCTTTTAAATATCACACGTCCCTGATTTCAGTGTTGACTAAGAATATAGAAACCTGTAACAGGGAAAAAAAGAAATCTTGTTTTTTCTAATATATGCTGTTCTGTTGTGTGTTGACTTCAGTCTATTTAGTCTTGATAGACTGATAGCAAAGGGATTAAGGCATGTATGACTGACACCACGGCATCATTCTTAAGTCAGAACACTGAAGATATTAGGAAAGGTTCAGATAAGGATGAAATTACGAATCCAGCTGCTTTTTCACATAATTAGTTGATCAGTACTGAATTAATTTGAAATCAGAGAAACACCATATCAACTGTAACCTTTTCTGTGATTCTTTCCTTAGCATAAGCAAAGTGATTTGGCTTGAGCCTGCTCAAAGGTGATTTGATGTCAATCACTTACTGAACTGCATTGGATCTGAGTGCAAGAAGTTACTTGTGAAGAAGGAGAAAATCCTCAATTATGAATATATATGATAAGATTAAATATAGTAATACTATGACTATAAATATATACATGTTTTTCTTTGCATAGGAATCATGATGCAACTTATGTCATGATGATTTGTGAGTACTAAAAATGTTACAGTTAAAAGCGATATTCAGACTTAGGATGACATCTAAGGCTGGACCAGATGATCCTTGAGATACCTTACAGCCTGGCATTCTACTATTCTATGATACATAATCATACCATAAAAGAAAGAATAAAATATGCTCATAGTTGTAACTGTTGTAAATATGCTCATAGAATAAGGTGAGGAAATAACACTATAAAAGACAAGTCACTGTTACTGTTAGAGACTGAATTTCTTTGGAGACTAATAAGTGGGAAACTGTTCAACTCTGGAAATCCATGCAAAGTGGAAAAGTAGTTTAAAAATGCCATGGTCAAGAAAGATTATGGGCAGAATAAGGAAAAGAAAATACTTTTAGCACTATGGCATGATGATTACAGTCAAGTGGATGAAATGAGTGAAAGGATTAAGGGAGATAAGCATGAAGAAGAACTGAAAGATGGTTTTCTTGTATACAGTTTTTAAAGAAGTATTTTTAGAGGAACTACAATTAAAGATAATATTTTCATAGCTGTGCAGTTGCATGCTTTTTTATTCTGGAAGTGACATTTTCAGAAAATACAAATCAGAGAATTGTAAGAGAATACTTTTGGCTACTGTGTATTTGAAAAACAGTTATGATAGCTGTTAAATAACATCTACCTATCAGGAATAATATTCATTTACATTGCTGTTTGTAGGAGTGAGTGTAATAACCATCTAACTTTACCAAATTGACTGAGTTCCCATTGCCTGTGAGAATGATCGTGAAATTCAGAGGTGTCCAAGTGGATTAAAGCATCATTTTTAGATACAAGTTCTGTCACTGATGAAGTTTTTGAATGTTAATATATTCTCTTTTCTGTGAGAAGTTGGACTATCCTGTTATTTTGACCCATTCCAACCTGTGCATTAAAAACTGGCAGCCATTTCAATTTTTCCCATGTAATGATTCTCAGTCCTATGAGGAACAGACATCATGTACTGAAAAATGAGATTTAATTGTGTTCTGTCTTTACATGAAGCATTCTGTTCTCTCCCATTTTACTACATTTAACATTCAGATATAAATTATTTATTTCCTGCCATAATTTTATTTTCATTGTTCATTCTTTTTCATCCCCCACAGTAATATATTACAATAAAAGAATATTAAAATAGAAGAATTTCCCAGTGCCATTAATAACTCATGAAAGGGCAAGTCCACAGGCAGCATAATAGTGGCTAATATCTTTTAAGACATACTAGAATTCTTCAATTTAATTGGTTAAAATATTACTGTCAAGCCTTTGATTGTATTAGCATAGATGCTGCAAGATATCAAGGACACCAATTGCTACTAAGAAATTTTGATGGTGACAGGATTTTTTTTTTTTTTTTTTTGTTATGAGTACAAAATATGCTCTGTACATTTTAGTGCACCAAGTGACATCTGCATCCATATTCTCTTTTATATTAAAATATCTGGGTGAGAGATTAACCCTACAGTCAATGAAGAAACCATGGAAGCAGATGGAAAACAAAGAGCAGGGACATCCAAACAAGAGAGAAGATCCAACAGTACCTGAAGGGAGTCTACCAAGAAGACTGAAGAAGGTTTTTCAATGGCACACAGATCTCATGGAATGAGACACAACAGACATAATTGAAACAGCAAATGCTCAAAATGGATAGAAGAAAGAACATTTTCTCAATGAGGGCAGCCATGCAGTAGAGTAGACCATCCAGCAAGGCTGTGTGGTCTCTGTCCTCAGAGGTATTACAGGCTTACAGGATAAAGCCTGAACAACCTCAGTGTTGACCTCAAAATCAACCTTACTTTGGTCAGAAAGTCAGAATAGAGTTTTCCTGAGGTCCGTCCTGCCCTGAATTACTCAGTGATTCTATGATTCTATAAAGAGGTTGTTGTGTGAATAACTATGGCATCCAAGAGGTCAAAATCTGAAACCACCATCTTTATTATTATCAGTGGTTTACTTAGTGGAGTCCTAAAGCTGTACATATGGCCATTGAGAAGAGTAAATGGTTGTCTGTCACAAAATCAGAATATGTGCTTCAAGACAGATGTTTCAAGTGGTCAGAATATAAAACCACCTGTCAAACAGTTATCACTTATTTACATATCTATGAGATCACGATATTTAATAACTACTTAAGCAGAAAAATGGGACAACATGTGGCCTCACCATCACTACCTTCCCCAGCTAAGAGTAGCATGATCCCCTTAAAACAGCACAGCAAAAGGAACCCTTCACACAACCCTGAATTACCTTTGCTCTCCTACAAACTGTTTACAGACTGGTGTGTTGATAAGTACAGATTTACATAGCATTCTTATAGTACATCTTAATAACTGACATTTTCTGCTATATCAAAACATTCTCAGGGATAGCACGGGAGGAAGATGCTGCAAGTGTAATTCTTTGACCCATTTTGTAACAGAATGTTAATATTAGATGAGACACCATGTCACACACTGTGTTTGTGAAATCATTTTTCCTGAAGAGCTCATATCTCCACAAAGAAAAGACAGTGGATTAGAATTGACCTTAACTGATTTAGCCTTCACGCTAGAGCTTTTTCTGGGAGAGCTCAACATTAGCTAAACATGGAATAAAATTTTGATATCTGGACTACAGAGATTTAAAGTTATTCTAAGACTGGGCATCAGTTTTCCATTCTGCTTTTCTAATCCTTATCTTGATTTTTTGCAGATTTATGCCAAACAAGGGTTTAGAACAGTCATTTTCAGATTCAAGCTGCAGTGTTGTTTATCAAAGACATTCTCTCCCTATCTTTTTCTTAAAAAGTGCGAGACAATCTGAATCACTGTCATCACGTCAAATCTAAAATGGGTATTGAGAAATTCAAGCACATTTCAGCTCAGTGCCGATTAAACAGCTACACAACACACATCATATGTAAGATGCTGAAATCAATAGAACTAGTCATATAACAAGGTGAGAAAACTTATTTTATTATAGATAAGTTATCTATAATTCAGCCTGGCCAGTTAAAATGCTGTACAGGTCAAAGAAATGCTGAAACATGTGAAGCAACTCTTTTTCAGTGTATTTTCCTTTTTAAAAATTATGGATAGAGTTCAAGAAAGGGGGCACAATAGGTGCAACATAAAACCTCAAAAGAATTTCCCAAGAGAAACATTAAAGATATTTCTTTATTTGCCTTAGGCTAAAATTTATGTAATATCAGCAGTACTTTTGGGTGTTCTATAAAGGGTTTCTTTAATAAAGTTCTGAAATAATATTATGGTATAATATTTTAGGACAGTAAATACAAATGTAAACATAAAACATAAATATCTACTGTTTGTTTGCATTTAAATCAGATCTTCAGTAACTCTATAGCAGAGCTGAAGACCAGATCTAATCTATTTTTTTGAAATTCCCATGGACATGTAGTAAAAGCCATACTCCCCCACTTTAGATAAGAGGAATATTTTTAAAGAGTGTTAAACTTTCAAGGTTTTATAATCACACAGTAACCTTAAAATGTTTTTGCCTCTAGGGTCCCTGACTGAAATACAGATTTCTCTGAAAGTCATGTGTGAGTTAATTAATATATTAACCTCCAACAGTTTTAAAAGTAGGTACACAGAGTTCTCAGACAACCTAGAAGGCGAGGGAAGGGGGAGAGGGGAGGGAGGAAAGAAAGGGGAGGGGAGAAGAGATAGAATACTCTAATTTCTGTAGGCCTTTGCCACAACATTTGATTCTCTATCAAAACAGAAAAGATAGACTCACAACAGGAAAGGAACAAATCCATTTTTCTACTAATCCAGTCTGATTCCATGCTTTGTGATCAGTAGTAGACCAAAAAGAACTCCCTGTATAATCATTTTCATATTTTTCATGCTTTTCACTCCACAGGACCAAGCCCTCTTTCAGCAGCCTCTATAAACAGTGTGCAATTAAGCAGATTTCACATTGTCCTTTTATTAAGTGGACAGGTTTACATTCAATACAGAAAAAATATCCTCTTCTGAAGTCACAGACTCTCTTATATTATCCATTCTGTGATTCAGTGATATTGTTTTCTGCTACTACATTTGAGAATTTCACAATAATAACAAGCATGTGAGGTGCTTTTTATTATTTTCATGTTCTGTTGCAGAATGAATCTGCTCTGTATTATCATCTTTATTCAGATCACGGTTTTAATTTATTTCAGTTTTATATTTGAATACTGAATATTTATGTTAGGGTATAGACAGACACTTTAGGCACATTTTAAGGCACTGCCTCTTTCTTTCCCTTACTCTGGATTCAGTCCCTGAGCAATTCTGCTTGTTTCTGCCTGCCTGCCTCATAAAACTGTGAGAGAACAGGGAAGGAATATTTGTGTGTGAATGTGTGTCTGTTTGTGTGTGTGGGTGGGTGGGTGTGTCTGTGTGCGTATACTGAGAGGAAGGACGGAAAGGAGAAGTCTGGCTTGAGAGTCCTGACCAGCATTTTACAGGAAATTAATGTCCTGTTCCCAAGGATACTGGTATAGAATCACAGGATCACCAAATCACAGACTCATACAGGTTGGAAAAGGCCTTTAAGATCCCCAAGTTCAACCATTTTCCCAGCACCGGCAAGTCCACCACTAAACTATGTCCCTAAGTGCCACATCTACACATCTTTCCAACACCCCAAGGAATGGTGACTCAACTGCTTCCGTGACAAACCTTTCATTTTGGTTTAAGACAATTACACAAGGACGAGACTCCAAAATTCATTATTGCCCCTTTTCATTTTTAACCACTCCTCTTTCACCAATAAGGAGACAAATGCAAGAAGATATAAATTAAAAAATAGTGGTTTAATAAAAAATAAAGCAGCAACAACCAAGACAACATTAATAACCTCTAGATACAAAGGTGCTAAATGCCACGGACTCCTGGTTCACAAAGAAAACAAGATGGAGGAGAAGCCCCTCCCCCAATATGGCAGCCTCTGTAGATGACTGTGTGGACCAGAAGAAAAAAAAATATGGAGGAGAAGGCCAGACTACGTGGTGGAGACAGAGGACAAAGGAAAAACATTACAAGCCTCCACAATCACAAAACTCCCTTCTTCCCCAAACAACAACAGGGACCAGGGACAAAACAAAACCTGGAGAACAATTTCTTTTTTTTTTTTTTTTTTGTCCAGAAACAAGAGTCAGTGCTGCCAGCTGTCTCACCTGGCAGGGGCTCTTCTGGCGACAGCAGTTCCGGCAGCAATTGGGGTTATGAAATACTGTTTCACAAGCGTGTCGTAGTCAGGAGTAGTGGCTCGAACTGGGGCTACAGCTGAAAAATTCATGGAGAGAGAGAGAGTTTGACATTCTCTCAGTGTAGCTGTCCTGAGTGGCAGCAGTGGAAAGGTATGAAGGAAACCTCCCCACTGGCTCCTGAAAGGAGGTTGCTCTGAAAAGAGTGACCAAAATGGCATTACAAAATTTGCTTGTGGTTGGCTGGGGTGTGGCACTCTTGCCTCCCCCTGTGAGTCATAGTAAACTTTTTTTTGTTTCCTCTTATATCTTCTCTTATTGGTCTCCTTATTGGTTAAAGGGAAGCAGCTGAAAACTAAAAAGGGAAGTAACTCACTTTGGAGTCTCCACCCTGTATAATTGTCTTAAACCAAGACACGTTTCCACAAAGAAATTTTCGCTAATATTGAATCTAAACTTTCCCTGGCACAACTAAAGGCCATTTGCTCTTGGCCTATACTTGTTACTTGGGAGAAGAAACTGATCCCCACCTGTCTAGAACATCCTTTCTGATTGTTGTAGAGAGGGATTAGGACCCTCCCGAGCCTCTTTTTCTCCAGTTACTCCCCAGTACCCTCAGCTTCTCTTCATAGGATTTGTGCTCCAGACTCTTCACCGGCTTCATGGCCCTTCTCTGGATTTACTCCACCACCTCAATGTAGTGAGGCACCCAGAACTGAACACAGGATTTGATGTGCAGCCTCATCAGTAGCAAGTACACGGGGACAATCATTTCCCAAGTCCTGCTGGCCACACTGTTGCTGATACAAGCTAGGATGTCTTTGACTCTTTTGGCCAGCAGGGCACACTTCTGGCTCATGTTCAGTTGCTGTTGGCCAACACCCCCAAGTCTTTTTCTGCTGAGCAGCTTTCTGGCCGCTCTTCCTCACACCTGTAGCATTGTACGGGCTAATTGTGAACCAAGTGCACAAATACTTGGCCGTGTTGAATCTTATACGGCTGGACTCAGCCCATTGATCCAGCCTGTCCAGATCCCTCTGCAGAATCTTCCTACCCTCCAGTAAATCGACATTCATGCCCAACTTGGTGTTTTCTGCAAACTTGCTGCAAGTGGACTCAATTCCTTTGTCCAGATCATCCAGCTTGTACAGTAGAAGTAATAGAGATAAGAACCACCTTTGTTTGCTTCATTGGTGTTGAAGGAGCATGCTGTGTATCAAATAACAATGGGAACCGTTGCATAAAAGAAGAAAAATACAGGCACTGTAGTTGTGTTCTGTATCATGGAAAATATGCAAAATAAGGATCCAATAATGCTGACATGTCATGAAATATTATGCGCATTTAATATGTAAACAACATTAACACAGATTATTTGTGTGTGATTTTCTAACCTTTAAAGAAACAAACTGTAAAAGCCAAGAGTTTAGATGAATGGCACACAGTGCAGCAATGCTAATGATTGCACAAATTGTATAAAAGACAGTCTCTAGCCCCATAAAACATAAGTATGGCATTTGACTTTATCTGCTAATTGATATCACTAGTGGGTTTTCTTTCTTTCCAGAGAAAGCAGAGTAGACACACATATCAATACACAGACTGTAAAGGAACACTGACCCTCACTAGACCAGAGCTGTATTTTATGTCCTGGAGAACAGGCAAAATACTATTTTGCTTCTCTTTCATCTGACCCTGAAATAATCCCTTTTCTAATGCCTTTTTTTCTTTCAGGCCTAGGTTTCTTACTAAAGTTTCTTATTAGATCTAAAACCCTTTTTGTTACTTCAAGTTTTGGTTCATATCTTATCTCCGGCTCCCACTGAATCACGCTCTACCTCTCTCTGAGGCTTCGGATTCCAAGTATCTTTTTTCTCCATGTACCAAAGGCTTTATCTTGTTACCTCTGCATAACAGTCTTAGTGCTGAGAGGCTGCAGAGGAATGTTAAACCTGCAGATCCAAAGTTTTAATTTTCCTATCCGATACCCTGTAGAGCAAAGTAACAAAAATAACAGTTTTGAGAAAACTCCAATCCAACTACTACATCTGTCATATGGATTAGGTAACATGCAAAAAAAAAAAAAAAAAAAAAAATTCCTGGTTTTTCCTTGGAAAATAATT
>VZRN01003679.1:1095558-1110433 GCA_013397935.1 Dasyornis broadbenti
AAAAAAAAATTCCTGGATTTTCCTCTGAAAATAAGTTTCTACTGAAGATATGCAATCTGTAGTTTTCTTGAACAGAATGTAATTATATAAATCAGGCAGATTGTTCAGATTAAGATTAAAAAGGATTACTAAGAAGTTTCAAGTATTTTATTCCCCCTTTTTGATCACAGGTTGTTACATTTTAAATTTAATCTGGTTCACAGTTATAAACCTTATTTTCTGAAATTGAAGGGATGCAGCTTCTATGAATAGTATGAAAAGATTTCATTTTTCCAGGACTGAGTATTTGAACAGAGGCACAATGAAATAAATAAAAATGTTAGACATTGTCAAAGACATCTTGGAATGGGGCCTTCTGTAACATAAACCCACAGTACAATTAATAATAAGCAAAGTATCTCTACACATAAATTGAGGTTCATTATAAATGTCACAATTTTAACTGAAAACTTAAAGGGCAAATGGAAAAGCTGTGTCTTTTTTGGTTATAGGGGCATTTACACACCAAAAGCACACCATACAATGTATCTCACGCCAATGGAAGCAATAGAAGAAGTTGGCACTCCTCAGATATTTTTCTGGTTCCTTGTTCAGCCCACCCACCCACTCTGTCATTTCTCCAGTTCTGCTGAACTTTCTGAAACTACTCTGATCCAAGGGGACATTTCCAGCCCAATGGTGCTTCTGCAAGTTTTTCGCCAAAGGGACTCCTTGGAATGCATTCCCACACCCTGACTTTGCCTTTCCATATCTGCTGTATTGGGGATGGTTGGCAGTAGGCTTAAATTGGGAATGGTTCTGGCACAAAAGCAACCAGGATCACCAGGATCGGTGAGACACAGTTGTGTCTTTTAGAGCAGCATAAAACTATTCTGATGTTAAATATGGGTCATTCAGAGCCAATTCATATCCTGCTGAAGTCAGCAGGAGTCTTGCATGGATTTCAGTGATCTTCGTGTAAAGCCCGGAGAAAGCAAGACCCTTTTTCCTTCTGTAAGATAACAAAAATGGAAACGGTAATGATTGATTATGTAGGTCATCGTCAGTTCTGTGAGCTACGTGTTATGTATAATGTATTAGGCTAACCCTAAGGAAAAGGCGTTTGTGATGAGAAGTAGAGATGACTAAATTGTAGGTCCTGGAGTACTTGTTTTGTTCATCTTGATGTGAACAGCTCTTGTGTTTCACTGGGTCTTGGTAGGACAGAGATAAATTTAGAAGCAAATTTTGCCTTAGATCTTCACTCACGGTGTCTATTGACTTAAATGAAAACTGATTTGACTTAGCTAGGGCAGAATTTTGTATGCACACTTTTGAATTTTAGTAGAATATATATCTATGTCCTAAGGTACTATGTTCACTTTTCTGATGTTGTTTTTACTTGCCATTTGTTAGTTTTAATGCTTTTAAAATAAATATGCACTCCCAGAAGCAAAATACATTTTAAAATGCCTATTTTCTCTGTTTTTTATTTTTATGTTAAGTATGCCCTGCAAACTCTATAGTGCATGATTAGGTAAGGAAGGCTTGGTTACTAGAACATGTGGCTCTTGGTGTTATTAAGAATAAGGCCCACAAGAATAACTTGGAAGCACACCTCAAACCAGAGCATTAGGCATAAGTCACACAGAAATACATCTCTGTTGCATTCCTGAAAGATACAGTACTTAAAACAAACACAACTGAGCAGAAACTGAAAAAAAGCCTGGAGTTACTGCAGAGTTTAATTATCCACTTGGTTTTTTTTGTTTTGGTTGTTGGGTTGTTGGATTTTCTTTTTTTTTTTTTAATCTGTTACTGGCAGTGGGAAGAAGTAAAGAACAGAGTGAAGAAAGAGCCATCCAAGAATTTAAGAAAACCTATGTCCTCTCCATAGAGGTTTGATCTATTTGTGGTAGTACAATGAGCTGTCTCTTTGGCAAGAGGAGGTACACTAGGTGGTTCACACCACACAGTTTATTTACAAGCTGCAACAGCTGCAACTCCATTTCTTATCCTGAAAGATAGAGGAAATGCAGCCAAGTGTAACATAAATATTCAAGTCTGATGTGTCTCTGTCGGATACCGTCCTCCAAGACATTTCACTTGGAAAGAGTGCATTGAAATCTCCAGATATTATTTCACTGTGAAAAACAAACAAACAAACAAAACCAATACATTTAAAGAGCAGAGGGTCTGATTATGTATTTATTTATTGCGGAATGTAGCAATGTTATATGCTAAACAATCTTTTGAAGAACGTAAGTAAAAATCTTTTGACCTTTTATTCCCTTATCAAAGAATGCAGACTTTCTATTTTGCATGGCTCCAGTTAGCCAGACAATAGCATAATTTTACTGAAAGGCAAATTGTATATGACTGTGATTATTGAGTATTTGTTTCGTTATAATGGTACTTGACCATCAAATATGTGTTCTCTCATGAACAGGCTGAATATTGGGTTCCAAATGCATCACTAGGAGTTCTTGCATGTTAAGCTGTTTTGGCCAGTCATGTTGGGATGAAACACGGCAAATTTTATATCTCTCACAGGAGATATGCAAAAGTAGCACAGTTTCTTTATAACACTTTAATTAATCCCATCTTAGAGCCAGAAATGGGAAATTGCTTCTGTTCAATTCAGTGCCCCACTCCTCAAATTAAGATTTTCCAAGATAAAGGATTTGGCAAGATTATCACCCATTAAGCAACTGCCAACATAACCAGAGCCATGAAATGCTCTTTCTGATAAAACTAATAGGCTGGGCTCAGCTGTGCAGCCTTAGATTTCCCCCTTGACTTTTCCCTTGGCCAGGAGAATCCTGCAGTAGAGGTGTTTCCAGCATTTCTTCTTCCCCATAAAGAGTAGCCAATTAAGGAATGATCCTTAAAGTAAAATTTAAACAGTGTTAATCAATGGTGGATGAGTAAATGTCATATGTGATTAATTAAATTAATTTTTTTTATCTTTTGTGTTGCTCAGTTAATGGAAAGAATGTGACAGTGAGATTGTAAGGAGTATTGAGATGCATTTCAAGATCCCATCTCTTTTGTTGTATAAATGAAAAAACAGATGTGTTATGTAAATATTAATATCAATAAATGAAAATTTGTTTTATAGAAATATTTAATACAATTCTTTCAAATTCTGACTATCTGGGAGAATATTCCTCTTGTAACTTTATCAAATATTCATGTATCCCATGTAATTACAGTAAAAAACATAATTAAAATTTGAAACAAATATTTGAAAAAATGTCTGGCAGCATTTTTGCAGCTCAAGTTATGTGCGATGATAACTGAATACAGCAAGAGTGACCTGATAAATGGAATATCCACAAGAGAGTGGGAAAGATTCAGCAGAAGAAAGACAAAAGAAAATATGTGTGACTTGTATATCCTACTTTCTTGAAAGTTCTGCTTGCAAATTGCACGTTATCAAATAATAATAAAAAAAATCAAATCAAGAGGTTCTGATAATATTTATTAATATTTCGTGTAAATTTAGTGTGGATGTAGCCATTTAAATTTAGTGAAGGTTTTCCATTCTTTCCACTTCCTCATTTGTAGTCTATGCCATTCAGAATTAATTTTATGTCAACATATAATTCTCTATGCACGTCTCTGTAACTAAAGAATTTGTAATATTCATGATCTAGCACCAGAAAAAAAAAAAAGCCTCCCCCAAAACAACAACAACAACAACAACAACAACAACAACAACAACAACAACAACAACAACAACAACAACAACAAACAACAAAGATAGGTATTATCACAACATTAAAAAAAAATAATATCATAGCACAATTTAGATACCGTATTTCATGTTTTTCTCACAGGCCTAGAGGTGTGGAGAGATTTAGTTTGTGTAACTACTGAAATATCAGTTAAAAAAAAATAAAAAGAAATTACTTTCATAGACTTTGAAATTCAGAAAACCATAAATATGGCTACAAACCACGGTGGGAGTCTGTGCTGGCACAGACAGGCTCTTTGTGTCAACTTCTCCCCATGGACATGAGTGATGGATTTGATCCCTCCCCTTGGCACTTTGTGTCAGCATCTTCCCATGGACCTGATCCCTCACATGGCACTGCTGGAGCAGGGAGTTTGGGGAGGCTCACCACCCATAACCATTCTGTCTGCCATGAAACACAAAGCCCCAGTGCTGGGGTGGAAGCTGAAAGAGAAACAGGACATTGTGGGGCAGAGAGGGACTGACCAAAAGCCAAGCCCCAAGGCATTTGGGGGAGTACTCTGACTGCTGATACCCAGCAATGGCCTTTACCAGCCACTCTTTGCTCCTACCCACCACACAAGTACAAGCCAGGTGCAGCACATGTTCCTACAATGTCCCTTTCCTCTCCAAAGCTACAAAGGTCCCTTCCAGCAGCATCATCCCTGCCTTTCATCCAAGCTGCCACCCAGACTGGGTCCTCTTGAGGAATCTCTCAAGGATTCATCCCCAGGCCCCAGAAAGGTGTTTGGCAACTGGCATGCATCCATTCCTCTCCAGCATACATTCTATGTCAATGGGTAGACATCAACCCAGATATTTGTGGAGAAAGAAGCCAGAAGGATGGTCTTCTCACCCACAAGCAGGGTGCTCATTCTAGCTGGGCAAGGGGGCCACAGTGCAGGTGGCAGCTAGCTCTCTGTGTGCCGGGCCCACCTCAAGCTTAACTGTCCACAGGTAGTCAGGCATTTGGGGAGGTGTTCCACCAAAAGGCCACCACTTTCTCTGATTATTACTTCCTAACTTAGCTTTTTGGCGTAAGCCACTGATGGCCACATGTATCACACAGCCTCAGAAACCCTACCAAAAATCATTTACCTATTGTTACCTGGTCATTACTAGGCTAAATGGATGCTGATTTTATGCCCATATATTAAATTAAATTTTCTCTTTGAAAAGCAGGTGATTTTTGTACTTTTACATATATATATATATTTATATATGTCATGTATACTCTTGAGAGGTATACAAAGTAAAGTTAGGCAAAATATCCTTAGTTAAGTAAAGCTTAATAATTTTCTCCTTTCAAAACCATCTGTCAAAGTCAAAGACACAATACTAATTATTCTCAGGGAAGTAAAGCAGTTTTTTATAAAGGACATTAGTCTTAATTCATATGCAGCATCTTGTTTTCAGAAATCACCTATACATTGCTTTGCAGTAAATTATTTTGTAAATCTGGAAAAAAATGCCACCATGAATGTGTCCTTGTGCTGACACTTTATGTGCAGGTTAACCAAAAGCATTTTCTCCCCTTTGGTGCATATTATGCCTACTTTGGAAAGAAGTCCCCTTAGCCAATTATAGAAATTCATAATGAAGTCCTTCCTTGATGTAAAACAAGTTAGCTAACTGAAAATTCAAAAATTATTAAATATCTGTAACTATTTGTGTTTCTCTTTGTTTGTATTTCTAGGTCAAGCATTTCTATTTCAAGAATTGGATTCTGTCGTGAAAAAACAAAGCAGAGCACTGTTTAATGCACACTCTGGTCTTCTAACAACATGCAGAAAACTTATAGCCTCAGATAACGATGTTCTAAGGCAGTAGTGCTCAAATTATAGCTCTTAAGGGACATGAATATGGCTCTCATGAAACCAGTGTGTCTCTTTTGTGTTCCTTTTTGCTGTATTTTAGTCCTGGAGACAGAAGAACAAAGATAATAGAAAAAAACCCTGTGCAAAAACACACCTGCAAGGGAATACTGGAACACTAGAGAACCACCTTGCAACCTTTTAAATTAAGTGAAAGATGCAGGGGGAAAAGAAAGAGGTGTGGGGTAGTAACTTCTCTGAATGGAAATGCATGTGGGAGAACAGATTAAAAATACTCCTTTTCAGATCTTGCCTCCTGGCTAGGGTTTTCAAATTCTTGAAATAGAAAGTCCAGCTGAGTCAGGCCAGCAGATAGTTTTTAAAAACACCAATTTTTTCTGCTTCAAAAACTGAGGTTCTACCTGTAAATTACTTTTTGTTTGTACAGTTGAAAGCCAACCTAAACTTTAATTTCTATCTTAGCACTTTTTTTCATTTATTAACATTTCTCCCAAATATGAGTTCAAAGGCTGACAAAAGAATAGAATGACAGAAATATCCTCCCCCATGAATGTACTTGACTCATTTTTAGTCCTTACAGACTTGAATTTCTATGACTCTATGAACCTTCAGTACAGATTACATAGAAATAATCTTTGAATACTTTATCAAACCACATTTTATTCCAGAGGCAGAAAGATACTTCAGTGAGATTCATGTAGTTCATTCTGAAGTCACTGCTACACCCCTTCTCCTGTCATTGTTGACATTACCAGATCCTTATGCACACAAACTTTCTAATGATTTAATTTTAAAACCCTTTTTCATTTAAAACTAGAAAAATTCTCTGATACTTCCTATGTGTTTTCAAGATGGATGAATAAGAATTTAGAAAACCATATATGTGTCTGTTTTGTTAACTCTGCATACATGTTGATCCTTTCTATTTGCTTTTCCTAAATTTCTTGGCACATTTTTTGCGCTGTCTATTTTATCTGTGGAAACAGAGGTTTTGTCACTCACTGTTATACCAGACAGAATATTGTTTATAAAATTACTGTATAACCACATATCAAATGCAGGATCATACCTGTGGACAATGAAAAGTACTTTTAAGAAATTGTTCTTTCTTATTTGTTCTGACAGTCGGAAGGGGGTCCAGTCCCACAGAATACAGTGTGCTTCAGTGCTGTGTTGCATATAAAGGATGTCAGCAGTTGCTTAGAGCTAAGCACTTTGTCCCTGATGCAGTCAGACAGATATGCATGTGCTTAGCTTAATGTACAAGAGCAGCTAACCAGGGACACATGGTGAGGTCTGAGCATTTGGCTCATTTCCTGGAGCACAGCACAAGAGAAGAAAGAGATATTTAACAATCTTAAGGTCAGTAGACCTTGTGCTGCAAATATACTGGCTTCAAAAAAATAAAAATCATAGAGATGCTTTTTTATCTTTTGTTACTGAACAAAGGAAATATGAATCTTCTAGGCAAACATATGAACAAACAAACACATGAAAAACAGAAGGACCCTTAGAAAAGTGTAGTCTTTTAAACTCATATACTGTCAATATTGAGTATGACTAATCATACCAGGCTGGTTGCACTCTGTGAACTATTTGTAGGCAATATATAGCCAAAAGTTATTTGAAAACCTTCACATACTTGTGGCTGATGCATACTCTTTAAGAGGCCAGTTCTTTTATTACCACTGTTCTACTACTAGCTAGCACTGGAAATAGAGTATTGAAATAAGTTTGATTTAGGATAACTGATCTTATATTTGAAGATTGGTTTTGTTCATAACATGAATGAACGTAAAGTGTTCAGCAGTGGAATTTGGATAATTTGTGAAAAATATCTGTTTAAAAATGCAAAATACAAGGCATGATAAAATGAAATGGTAAAGATGTTGGGTTTTTTGGAGAAGTCTTACTCAGTGCCTTCAATGCATATAGACTATCTAGATTTCTAGTAGTCTTGTTATTACATGTGAGTGATGTAAAAGGATGAAACAATATGATACAAGCTATTATATACAATTTACATTTTCCCTGTGCAAGGGCTACAAGGATCCTTGCCTTTCATGTGAGATCCTTACCCAGAAGTTGCAGTTAGACTTCAGACTTACCAAAATCACACAGTCCAGAGCTCCTGATGTCCAAGTGGGTCCCATTAATTGTATCAGGTGTACAAGAGATGGTGAAGTCATCTGTCCTTTTATTCCTGTGAAAAGAAGTGAGGTAAAAGGAATAGTGAATTTGGTTTGGAAATTTTTATGTTTATCCCAGTGCTATCCTACAATGGAGCAAAAAAACCTTTAACAGATCCAAAGTGTTTCCTGTATGGGACCAGGCTGTAGAGTTCCTTCTTGCGCATGGCTTTCTGAGATAGGTAGAGTGACCCTTGCTGCTATCAGCCATCATAAGTTTTAGTATATGATTATTACAAGATGAGGAAGTTTGGTGAACAGAAGACTATTTACCGTGGTTTTTTTCAAATTACAATATGAGTGTGTCGTCTCTGGAGGTGAAAAATTAAGGCATGTACAGCTGTATGCTCAACAGGAGGAAATTGGCCCTTTCAGTCTTTAAAGTCTCTGAACTGCAAAATTTGTATTTTTCTTAGATCAGATTTTTGCAGGGTTTACATACCAGATAAAACAAAGACAATTTTTAAGTCCAAAGGAAAAGAAGTCAAAAGTAGCAACAGCAACAACATCATCACAATTTTTCTACCCCGTCTGAAAGTTTTCTGAACTGGGGTATCATTCAGCAATTTCCAAGATCTACTAGGGGAAAAAAAATATGCAAAATAAATCATTTTAGAAATTAAAAAATTCTCATTTGTCCTATATGCATATTTATCTTTATTTTAAATTCTGAACAGAAACATTTATGCTCCACATAAATAAAAACCAGTTTTCTTTATAAGCATGTCTGGGTACCTAATGTAGTAATTTAAATAAATTTGTTATTTTCCTGTACTGGAATGCTTGGCAACACTTAAAAATTCTAATTCTCTTTAAGACACAGATTTGTCCTTTAAAGAACTTATATAAATTTGATAGACAGTTCAGAGAATGCAACAATTTGGGAATGAGAACAAGAACTTACATCTGTTCTCAGTACAGAATGTAGGCTTCAGGGACTCAGTAGTCCACTTTGTCCACACCAAACACCCACTGAAGATATACCTTAGCCTACAATGACTATGTCTCCCTGATCTTATGTTAGCTATGGAGGGAGAAAAATGCTATCTTTACAATGTGGAAATTGTTTTGTTCTATTCATTCCTTTCAAAGTTGGTTTCTGGCTGGATAAATATCTGTTCTGTGAAGGAAAGTAAAACTGCTGCGATGGTTATGCTAACGAACTCTAGAAATGCTCGGAAATTTGCTGTCACTGCTTTGGACTATAAAATGTCTGCAGTGCAAGGCAGCTTAATGTTTTCTTTCAAACCTCAGCAGTGTGAGAAAAAGAAAGCTTTGGGGCTTCAACTAAATAGTTTCATATTACAATAAGTGGTGGAAGGCAGTTTAGCAGTCATCACAGTGTCAGGTATTTAAACTGAGATATAAGCATTTATAGCTGCCTCCTGCTGCATGCTCAGCATTGTTTGCTATTTTAGAGGTAGATCACTGCTCAACATGTTTGGTTTAGTTTACAGTTAAGTGTGATGCTTGTGCTATGTTGCAGTGATGGAATCTCCCTTATAACGCACCAATTCATATGCTTTAAAAAGTGTCAGTAAACTACCATGGAGATGTACGGTGTCACCTTGATGGCATTTTGCTGTGTACAAGTTTGTTGTTGCTGCTGCTGCCTGTTGTTTTAAAATTGTGCTAGTTTCTATCATTTTATAAACTTCTTATTGGGATTTTCGGAAGCCTCTTGTCAACTTAAGTAATGAAGAAATAAACTCACAATATTGAAATTAAAGTCTAACACATTATTTTGCAAAAAACCCCACTGTTAAGGGGAATGTTAAGACTAAACCTGTAGGATTTGAACTGCAAGTTCTGCTTACACCTAATTATTTTCAATTACACAGTCAAAATATTTGTCAGAGACCCAATGCTGTAAGAATGAAAGATATTGTGTTCTACAGTTTCCAGGTCACATGATTAAATAGAATTGAAGATAGCTCATTAAAAGAAAAATGCTACCATTTACTTAGAGTCGTATCATCTAAACCTATCGCCTGAATGGATTCTCCCCACTAGATAAGAAAGCACATAATTTATCCTCATTGCTTTCTTAATTTCTTTCTACCAAAACATTACTCTGTAGGGTGGAAAAGTAGGACGTGTCTTTGTATTATACCTTTAATTCCACTATTTTCATGACAGAAAATGTAGAACTGACTGGTATTATTGGTTAATTAAAACTAAATTTCTTTGACTTGTTCTCTAGCTTACCACTTAAAAATTAATTATGGACAATAACAAATAGCAAAGTGCTCCTTTTCCAGAATAAGTTCCCCACTGGGATGTAATGAAAATGTTAATAATTAATCAAATAGTCTAACTTGGTATTATTTTTTGCTACCTCACTCATATACAAAACGCCACTGATGTTAGTTGACTTTTTTGTTTCATAAATATTTATATATAATCGCATTTTCCTTGTAAATTGCATTTTTTCCCCCAAAGGGAGGAAAAAACAATTTGTGTGTTAATTTTATCTCACTGGTTTTGTTCAGCTTGAATAGTTCTGTATATAAAATAAGAGATTAGATAAAAAGGAATGCACATAACCTGGGTTTTTTTAATTTAAAGAATAATAATTAGGCAATGCTGCTAATTTTGCAGCAATTCAGGTATATTGCTACCTCCCAGCATACAGTGCAAAGCAGACAATTCAGTGTTCCTGTTCCCTCTACAGCCCAACTTTAATACTAATTTTGTTTAGATTCTGCTGCCCCCTACAGAATAATTAAATATTCCGCATTTTACAAACCCGAGGGTTGGTGTCTATTATTTTTTAATCTTACCTGGACAAGTTAATGCACATTTCCCATGGAAGGAAGCAGAGCTTTATTTGCTGTCATTACAATTTTTTAATATGTTCTGCATGACCTGTGCTAAAAAAACCCAAACCCAACCAAACTCAAAAAAAAAAAAAAAAAAAAAATCGTGCACTGTTATTGAACCACTGAAATAAGGTGAAACATATTTTACATCCTCCAAGAAAGCAGAAAGCGAGTTTACTAACCTTTGAATCTCAGGAAGTAAGCTAATTATGTACTTTATCAGCTGCTACCTGTATACTACTATTCTTTCCAGACTCCACTATCTGTAACAAACAGCAGCAGTTAAATTCAATGATGCACTTCAGATTCTAATAGAAAACAGACTGTGAATAGGGTAGGGAGGAATAAGAAATACTCTAAATGTAAACTATATATTTCTAATTGCATTTCAAAAATATAACATGCTCTTTGAAAAGTAGTATTTGTACTAGTTGATATACCCAAAAAGTAGCTTCTTAAATTAAAAAACAAGACCTAGATTATGCTTCCTGTGATAAATCTCAAAGTTGAACAGGAAAGTTTGTTCACCATGGATATGCCCTGGCTGCCTCATATTGCACTGTATGTGTCCATCATTTAGGAGATTATGCATGAAGGAGAGGAAGCCAAGGAATCTTCCATCATTTCCAGTCCTTGCAAATGTGTGGGGAAAGAAAACAAGCAGGAGATTTCGTATGGCCTGGATTAGCTCCCTTTGGTGTTACCTAGAAACCAGGCATTAGAGGAAAGAGAAGTGTCATAAATGTGCTTGAGTTTCTCTTAATAAATACATCCCAGAACTCACAGCACAGAAATGCACATGGCCTTGTCTTACTGAGATAAGCAAGAAGTTAGGACACTGCAGTAATAACATCTCCCCTAAAAGGTCTTCATTTTTCTGAGTGTTTCCACAAATGTTCAAAGATACCAGTTGTGAGGAGACAGGTACAGGTTATGCCTTCCAAGCCATATGGTGAATGAATCATGGAGCACAAAGTTATTTGAATGTGGCTGGTTTTGATTACAAAATAATTTTGTAGAGATGTCAGCAAACCAAGAAAATTTGCAGGCATTTTGATATCTTAGCACTCTCATATCTTGGAAACAAATCCCAGTTTTTAGTGAAGACTTTACAAGAGTTGGTTCTAAATGGGCAATGAATCCATGAAGGCAGACTCAAACACATTAATGGGTCGTACTCTTTAAATAAACACGGTAAAAATGTCCTCAAAAAAACCCAAAGATCTTTCTCAGACGAAAGAAGTATTATTCTGATCATAGCATTAGTGGTGACAACCTCTGGCATCAGTAAATGCAGTAAACACAACCCTACCCATGTATAAAATATCTTGTCCAGAGAACTTTTCTGGACAATATTCCTTTCAAATAATAAACTATTTGTTTTGAAACATATTTCAGTATTTTCTGATCCGTATGTTTAAAGGAATGTATTTCCTGGAGGTAGAAAAAGGAAACAGAAAGATGAAAAAGGCTTCAGAACACAGGCTTTTTTTTTTTCTTCCGAGAAAGAACAGAGACATTAAAGGCGTGGGAAAGTCCCCTGCAGAAGTACCTATTAAATGTATTTTCCAAATATCATCCATTCTCTTACTCTGTATAAGAATCTGCCATTCACTCAAATGGTGCATTTTTTTCCTATGTATGTCAAGAGCATATATGCTCACTACTTCACAAAAAATTGTAATTTAACATGCAACTCTGGGCTATTAAAGCTAAAAGCTTTTAGAACAAATCACAAATCTGACACTTTTCTATGATTTTAGCTTGACTAGGTTGGGAGGAGGAACTGAATAAAAGAACAGCTTTGCAAGCTTCATCTAATACTTCAAATAGACTAAGTGCAGATTTTGTAGATTTAAATATTCACATTAATATTGATTTGCAGGAGTATCAGGGAAGAAAAACAACACCACTAAAATGATAGAGACATAATTCCAATTATAGTTGTTGGTAATGGAACTGCTGCATTACTAAAAGCTACAGTCTTAGATTAGAGAGGTACAGCAGTGATTCAAACCGAGGGAGAAGATAAAAGAACAAGAAACATGTCATTGCTACAAACCCAGAACCAATAAAGAATGTAGGCATTTAAACAGCAAGACATTATTTCTCACAATAAAACTGTGCCACTATATGGAAGAAAAGCTCTCAAGCATTTATCAAAGACCTGAAAACATGTAGACTCTAAATGAGTCCTGGATTCTAGTTCAGACTTTTGAGATACTTTCTGTATTTTACACGCTTGATCTTTAATTTAAATAAAAAAGAGGTTTGTTGTTACAGGAGCAGTGTGGAAACTATTAACTTCCCTATAAGTTCTTTGACTACTGTTGTCCAGTCAGGCTTGTGTTCCTCTTCACCCTTCTCCCTTACCTTGTCTGACGTGCTGAGCCCCAGTCTGTCTTTTATCTGATACTACTGTTCTGTAATATAACCCCAAAAGGCGGAAAGTGCTACCTTACCCAACTTACATTACAGCCTTCTCAGAGGAAAAAAGAAAAATAACTGAATATTGGTTAGAAGACTCCTTAGTATACGGGTTCCAGTAGGTTTTACGTATGAGTAATGTGGTCTTGCAAATAAGGTAATCTCATGGCTGGTGGGATCTGTTAAGAGGAAGGGAGATGAAGTGTGGATAAGAGTCATCTTTAGGATACAGACGTAAAATTTTTTGCAATGACAACTTTTCTTTATTACTGCTTTTATTTCCTCTTGTGTTTCTGACAAGGAGACAGTTTCATTTTGTTGATAGCAAACAGCATTAGTCCTCTGTGAAACATAGTGTTAAAGCAATCTCCTTCTCCTTGATACAATTCAGCATTTTAGTTTTTCACTGGGAGACAGAACCTAAGAAAATTATATTGCTCTCCAGCTGATGAAGAGTTGCAGAATTCAATGTTCTTTTTCCAATAAGCACAGCAAGGACCATTTTTTAGGCAGCTTTAAAACTGTCCTTGAGATTGCCAGGTACAAAATTATATAGTATTTATACAGTTTTCTCTAAAATTCAGGATTATTTAAACTGACTGTCTTAATTACATCACAGTGATTCCTTTAACTTGAATGACCCCAAGTCTGGCTTCGAAAGATCTTTAGAACATTGGTCACATTATGTCATTCAGACCCTGGCAGACACTTGGCATGTGTAAAAATCAGATCTGCCAGTGTTTCAAGTGTCTGTTCAGGGCCAGAAATAAAGGTGTGCAGAAGAAAATTCCTCACATTTTCAGGTCTTAACTTACTTCCTTCTACAACCATTATCTATGCAAAATAAGAATGAGGTTTTGACAGACTAGGGGCAGGCACAGAAACAACCACAGACCTGGCTTTCTGTACGCAAGTTTACATCTTTATAATTTTTGTCTTGCATTCTTTTAATTTAATTATGTCTGTTTTGTTTACATCACTGCCTTTTTTTCCCCATCACTATCTTGCCATTAGTACTTGGTTTCAATTATGTGGCTCATTTGTAGTTCCTAGCATGCAAATTGTAATCTAACCTAAATATTTCAGCAAGGCTCATATTCGTTTCTCAGCTTCCTTTGTGCAGCATTACCTTCCCTTAGACCAGTTATTTCCAAGGTAGGATTGCATTCTTTTCTGGTGAGATATTTATAGAAATCATTCTATACAATGAAACTATTTCTAATTTGTCTTTTCATTTGTTAAAATGCATCATAGGAAATTTAAAACGCACAGCTAAGTATCAGAACATATTTTTAATTTAAGCTACTACTCTCTATGTCAGCCTAACATATTTAATTACCTGATATATGGATACAGCATTCCCTATATTTTATGGAGTTTATGTAATTGAAGTAACAGTGCCAACACCGTAAGTGTAGTTAAACAATATACATACAAGATGCTGAGTACTTAACATGAATAGTCTGAAAACCCATTCCTCTCCTTCCATAATTCTGGTTTACAAAGTGAAACCCTAGGGTTTGGTGTGAGTGCAATGACAGCAGAGATAAGATCTCTGTAGCAGAAAGGATTCTCTATGGTACAGTGCCACAGTGAGAAAAATAATTCCTTTTGTAAGAATTTCTATTCCCTTAATACATCCAGTTGTGGTTCCTAATTTTAGCCAATCACTGCTCCACTGTATCATCTCTTACAATTAGTCCTGCAGTTTGACAGACAAGGTCACCTCAATAGCAAAACAAAGTGATTCTCTATTGAATTCGCATACAACATGAACCAGTGGTAGAAATTGCATGATTACATCTAACATATGGCAGTCCCCAGAATTTCCTGTCTTGTAAAGGTACTGACCCACTGATCTTTACACAAAAAAAAAAAAACAAA
>VZRN01003679.1:1110440-1129356 GCA_013397935.1 Dasyornis broadbenti
AAAAAAACCAAAAAAACAAAAAAAAAACCAAAAGAAACCAGTGTTAACCAGAAAAAAACTGTTAACTAATAAAGAGCACATACATCCATTCTTGCTGAAAGTAAAGATTGTTGTTCCATGGAAAAGCAAGAGAAAATAACACTCCTTGGTTGTCCAGTTTTGATCTGGGAAAAGGACAAGGTGCTGGGTGCTACTACCACTGGTCCGGTGAGCTTGCATCAATGTGTACGTAGCATTGGCCTTCTCTGAACTTCCCTGAACAGTTGGGTCTGTTTGACTGTGCTTTAATAGTTCTCCATTATTTCAGTGACTTAATATAGTATTGTCTTGAAATTTTTATTTTTGTCATAAAAGCCATCTTACCACAGTGAGAGACAGAAGGCAAGCGTGCATCATGTGATAAATATATATTCATTTTTGCCTTATTTATTTTAGTTTTTAAGGAAATTAAGCGCACTCTGCATCTTGTTGCACGAGAAATATTAACCAACTTTTCCCTACAGATTTTTTTCTATATTTACTTTATCTACATGTCTTCAATCCCTCCTACCTTTTTGTTTTCCATAAGGAAATTTTCTAGCTTAAAATAAATGTTCTTGTACATGCTGTATAAAGTGTCTTTTTATAACTATATTATATATAATATACAAGTGTGTACTTATTTTTTATGATGGTTTGCTTGGTAAAAATTTGGGTTTTATCATATTCATTGCCTTTCCCTTCATTTTTGCTTCAGCCATCTTTCTTCTTGTACATTCTAACCACAACTACCCACCATCATCAAGCATACAAATGGGTTTTTTATGTCTATTCCTCTTCTATTAAATTCTGAGACCCAATTTGCATCATGGAGCACTACTGAATGATGTTTCTGCAGGATTTGATGTCATGGTCATGGGTAACTTGGTAAGGTAGTTGCTAATTTTGAAGCTACCGCTGTATATCATCGGGTAAAGTTGCATTTCTCCTTGTGCACTTGCTTTTATTGATGAACGTAACATTTATTTTATTTTGAAATTTATTTCACTGCCAATCAGACTCATGATCAGACATCTTAGACCTTCACAGTCTATGTCACTTTTGAATAGGCTTAACAATTATGCAACACCAACCAGCACTACCAGTCTCTTCTCACACCTGATCCAAACAAATCATGAATACAATGAGCAACACAGGTACAATACAAACCCCCCGGGATTCTTATCATTACCCTCCATCCAGTACAGGAGTTGATAATTTTTCCTCCATTTTTCCCCCAGTCTTTCAATCAACTATTTAACTGTGACAGGACTTTTCCATTTTCCCACTTTCCCACAAAGGGAAAAAACGCCTGTTTAAAGTGCTTTGGAAGCCGGTATACACTGTTATGAGCCTTATTGACAAGTTCATTGACATCACTAAATATCTCTTCAAAGCTTACAGGTTGTGCCTTTATTCTACAAAAGCTGTATTGACTTTTCACTGCAGTACCATACATTCACATAATTCCATTCTTTTTTATAGTTCTGATTGTTTTGCTTAGTACAAAAGTCAAATGCGCTCAGACCAAAATCTCTTCCTATAAAGGTCTTTTAAAACCCCTTGTGAAAATGACACTGCATTTACTGTCTTTCTTTTCTGTGATAACATGACTAGATAAAATGGGAGACTTTACACCATAGGCCCCAATGCGGTAACTTAATTAAATTAAGCCTCAGAGTTTACGCATAAAGAGAACCTAGTCCTTGCTGGTGAGGAATTCTGGTAAGCAGTTGTATTGTGCACCACTTTTTCTCTTGGGTTTTATTCCTTACTTTTTCTCCTTTATTTATTTCTCCTAAATAAATAAAGACTATTTTATTTAATAACAAAAATATTATTATTTTTATTATTGGGTTTTGGTTGGTTTTTTCTTCATTTGAATTTTTAAAGTGATCTCATCTCAACCCAAAAGTTTTAACATTTTTTTTCTGACTTTCCCCCCATCCTACCAGGTTTAGAGAGAAGAGTGAGCTTCAAGTTTTGTCATAAAGAGTAAACTTTTCTAGGAGGAATGCAGATAGAACATAGAGCTCTCTGGTCCAAACCCCCTTGTCAAGCAGCTAGAACAGTTGCCCACATCTGTGTCCAGATGACTTCTGAATACCCACCACAAGGCAGGAGACACAATTTCTGGACTTTCTCCCTCTGTCCTGTTGAGGAGAGGGAGTGATACTGTGGCTTGGTGGGCACCTGACAGCTAGCCAAGGTAAACCTACCACATTTAAATACTGAAACCAAAACCAGCCCAAAAAACCACACATACAAATTTCATTTAATGACTTTTGTCTAGTCTTATCTATGTTGCTTATTTTCTCTTGCAACCCCATTTATTTAAAGGAGTTGCTCATGGATACACTGTTTGCAACCACGTACTTAATGTAGTTATGCTTATTATGCTTGTAAAAAAGCAGTTTGTGGTCTCTCTGTGCTGATGGCCATGTCATATTCTGAAGAAAAGCTGCAAAAGTGTTTTCTCTGGGAACCTTCACACGTTTCTTCTACATCTAGAAATAAAAGGCCTCCTTGCTTTTGAAAGATAATGTATTTTACATGGGTAATATAAAATCACAAGTATGATTTATAAACTCAGATGGGCTTTCTTCAGACTATACAATCTGATTCTGTGTAAATAGAAGCTGTAAAATACCACTTCTATCCCTGTAATGCAACCAGTACTTCAATGTGGTTACAATGCATTTCTAGAAAAGCATCACATACATATTTGATAAGAAATAAATGCAATGTACTATAACTCTGTTACAATTTGAAAGAACCAGTGGTGGTGGGGTATGTGCTCATTTTTAGCGTTCTCCTTATCATCTCCTCTACAGCAGAAATAACCCTGTGCTATTTTCTCTTCAATAAAATCACATGGAATTAAATTGAGAGGGAGAGCAGCATCTGTGTAGCTAATACTGCCCTTGAAATAGCATATGAAATAACACTGAAAGAGCATTGAACATTGAAATAAAATATGTCACATAACAAATTTTGTCTCTCTTTCCTAATGACTCTGTTGCTGGAAAATAAAGTTATGCCTGATAGCTGTGGCTGGACAGTGGTTCCCTGTACCTTATCATAACTTATGTCATGTGTTCAGCCACTTGTATGAAATGGTAGCTATCAGCAGTGGCAATTTGTGACTGAAAAATAGTCTAGCATGGAATCTAGCTTGAAAGGTAGGAAGGTCCAACTGTGGCTTGTGATGCATCTTTGTAGGCTCCTTATGGGACCACTTATAGCTGTAAGGCTCTGCCCACTACATTGTTCATTACTTTATATTCGTATTTAAGCACAAACATGTGTTCTGTATCATCTATGTTACTCGCTGTCCACTGGATCTGACGCCACAAGCATCACAGGGAAGACTGTACTTCTTAAGGAAGCACCACCGGAAGAGTCCTCTTCTCAGACAACTCCACCCATTCTGTATAAGTGTCCTGTTCAGTGCAGGCAAAACTGCTGTGTGCAACCAGAGCAGCTACTGCTTAGCCTGAGAAAGGAAGCCTTTATCTTATGCACCTTCAGGGTGGCTTTTCAGATTAAGATTATAAGGGGAAGGATACACCTTAGAACACTGCTGAAAAAAGGAGGTTTTAAGTCAAAAAGCCCTAGTTTTAAATTATACATGTGAATGCCTTTGTCACTTTAGTTTTCTCAGTTGGTTGGGTAGCTATAATTTTTTTTTTTATATGTATTTGCTCAGCTCTACGTTAAAATGACTACATATCTGTTCAAACAATTAAGACAAATGGCCTTATTTTATGCCTGGTACCTTCTCTAAAACTGGATCAGGAAAACACTTCATTAAGTATTGTGCATTCATAAACTTCTTAAACAGTAGCATCTGACTGATATGTGCAAAATGAGACACAACCAAATGTGCAGGCAGATTTGCAGAGAAAAAGACGTGTGCAACAACGGGCACAGCTACTGGCATAGTCTTCCTTGATTAATAAGCTGTAGTAGATACATTTCTGTAACAAGACAGGTCTGAAATGCAGCTAATATGGCTTATTAATTAAGCATTCAGCTATGTGACTGTGATCTCTGCTTCTTTAAGTAGTTTTGCCCGACAGTCACAATGTCCGTGTGCACCAGTGTGCGAGACAGAGACTTCTTCCTTTAACCACACAGGCCTCCTTTATTTCATTATTTCCCTTACAGAACTAAAGCAAATCAGGATGATGTCCTGCCTGAGGTTTCGGAGTAGGCACATACAACATTATTATAGATTTTGTCATATGTAAGTACACCAGCAAAACTATTCTGCTGTCCTGTCAGTGAGCGCAACAATAACTATTTGCCCACAAAGGACTTTCTTTGCTTTTGAAGTAACGAGAGATCTGGTTGCAATAGCAATTCTGGGAATAGGGCTAACTGGTTGCCCTTCACAGTTTTCATACCCATCAGAAAAAAAAAATCCAGACCAGATCATTAGCCTTATCTAAATATACCCTAAAATCTGACATTTAAGAGTTTAAATTCTCATTAAAAGCTACAGGAAGGTAATAAAAATTGAAATTAGACAGTACTGTCAGCACACTACATCTTTGCAAGAAAGTAATCTCAAGGTTGAGTAACGATGGGATGAGTTTATGTTAAAAAAAAATACACTCTTGTAGCCTTGGGAAAAAATCCAGAGAATATCAGAGCATTATTTTCCGTTGTCTCACACTGACACCAAATGCCAAATGTAGCATTAAAACCCCACACTGTTCAGTGTACTGGGTCTGGCTGTAACAGAGTTAATTTTCCCCACAGCAGCCCTCACAGTGCAGTGCTGTGCTGTGCATTGGGAGCTGGAAAGGTGCTGGTAACACACCAGTGTTTTGGCTACTGCTGAGCAGCACTGGCACAGCATCAGAGCTGTGTGTCCAACATCCCTCCTCCCCATCAGTAGGCTCAGGGGCAGGCAAAATCTTGGGATGGGGCACAACTTGAACAGCTGACCCAAACTGACCAAAGATATCTGCTCAGATATAAAAGCTAAGAAAAAGGAGGAGGAAGGTTGGGCGAGGACATTTATTATTTACATGTGTCTTCCAGAGCAACCACTATGTTTGCTGAAGCCGCTTTTCTTGGGAAGTGGATTGACATTGCTTGCTCACAGGAAGTAGAGAATAAAATATTTAGGTTTTTATTTTTCCTTTCCTTGCAAGTGTGATACCTTTTGCTTTTGCTTTAGTAAACTGCCTTATCTCAACCTATAAGTTTTCTTATATCTTAATTTTTCTCCCCTTTCCAGCTGTGAAGGGGAATGATAGAATGGCTTGGTGGGCAGCAGGCATCCAGCCAAGGTCAACCCATCACATCCACCTATAGACAACTATGCAAGCGTTTGGTTAAAAGAGAATCAGACACTTCAAACCTTCCCTTTATGACCAGCAAAAAATCCTGTTCCATTGAGCATTTCACTGTGAAGGTTTAAGATTTCCACAACAAGTGCTCAAAAAAATAATCTCCCCATTGCTCAGGAATCTATGTCTTCTATCAAATAAGAATGCTGTTGACTATTTGGGTTCTTATATTTAATTATTTTACACTCCAGATTTATTCACTTGTGGTCACAGATACTGAGTGAATTTCATCTCAGGTAATTAGGTGTTTACTGTGTAGGTATCCACATCAAGACGTGCTAAGCTTATTTTGTAGTCAAGGAGGAAAAATAAGAAATCCCAGGCCATGAGTCTTTTGAATTATTTTAGATGTCTGTTTCAGAGCAAGATAAATCAAGCCAACAAAGTACCTACTGACTTTGCTGACTGCCTGGAAAGAGAGGCCAAATGAAGGCCCACATTTGGTAGACTAATAATGCCTTCTGAGAGATATGGTGTGACAGCACAGGGTTTGTGTTAACTGTTTCATGCATAGCTTCATAGTAAAAAAACAGACCTAGAATAAAACTGTTGAAAGGCAGCACATGTGTGAGAAGCAAACACTGCAATTACAGCTAATATAGAAAATTTGTAGAATAAAATAAAATTCTGTATGGAATCAGAATCAGTATCTTGAGATGCGGAAAAGTCAGAAAAAGACTAGAAGGAAAGACGAAATAGTCATCTCAAAGAAGTGAGCTGATGCAAATGACAGAGAGTAGCAATTGATATGCACAGCTGTGATCCCACTCAGATGTTGTGAATACATACAGACTGCTTTGGTCTTATTAATGTTGTACAATCACCAACCACCAGAACTGTCAGCTTGTGAAAGCAGAATGGCAGAAATATAGGAAAGAAATGTATCTAAATGGAAGGAAGAGGCATAGGTTTACGGCAGCTTATAGTGACAACAGCAAATACTGTCTTCTTCTTGACCTGTCACTGAGAGGAATTGTATTTCTCTCAATTTGGCTGTTTGGCAGGCACACAATTTCTGGGTTTGACATCATCATTTATGCCTTTTTTTAATCTGGTTGGCAGCATTTTCAGCTGTTTTGCAAGAAGCACTTGAATTGCCTATTAAGAACATCCAATCTATTTATTTATTTATTCTGAAAAAGCATACTCATGCATGCATCATCAATCATCTTCTATGAGCTTGAGTCAGCTGTGGATCCTGAGCTGAGCAGTTGACTCATACTGACACCGAACACACGGACTGCATTATTGTTAATTGTTCTTACTGACGTTATCAGTGTCATAGGGACAGAGTGGGCAGACTGAAATTAGGGTGTTTGTACCTGAAGGTGAAAGCTGAATCATGTAGACATCCTGTGTCTGCAACTTAAAAAGAAGCCTTTGGTCAGGGGAGATACAAAAGTAGTAGTTATGTGATTGTTATTGTGACAACCGATCCAGTCTAAAATTGTTCATCCATAACAAGGGGCAAAAACCAATGAGTCAGAAGGAGCAAAAGCATTTGCTAGCTGTACTGTATCACCTGAAGTCTGTAAAAACTCTAGGTCTTGCAACATATCTAGGATTAATGGGATAGAAGAGAAGCAGTAGGTGCCTCCACCGCATCATTTTACTCTGTACTTCTCAGTCTGCTCTAAACTTCCCCACCTCTGTTATGTGGCTCTGACTTTTGATAATACCAGTGATATGTGATGCTGGCAAGAAGAATACATCCTAAATGGAACTTGGTGGGGTTGCAAAAATCCTGGATAAATATAAAAAAAGGAGTTGAGGGTCCTGTCTGACAACAAGGTGAACATGGTAAAGATCTGGTAAATCTCACAAAAAGCACTTTATGTAACCATACTGGGTTAATGACAAGAGTAAAGAAAAAAAAGTGAGGGAAGTGATTTTTCCCTGAACTTTTATGTCTCACAATAGAAGGCAAGCTGGAGCTAATCCTTGTAATGATTAGAAAGTGGAGCAAACAATACATAGTTTGAGACTAAATGAAATTGGTTCCTCTGTCCTGGAGAAAAGAAGTCTGAGGGAGAACTTACTGCAGGTTTCCATTAAAGAGAGACTGCAGAGGAGATGGAGCCAGACTTCCCCTAGCAGTGCACAATGCGTGGCAAGATACAGCAGCCACAGGTTTCAGGGAAGGAAATTCTGATTGGATAAAAGAAAAAATCTCTTTGCACAGAGAGTGTTCAAGCACTGAAGCAACTTATGCAGAATGGCTGTAGAGAAAGCATCATCAGAGATATTCAGAACTTGACTGAACAAGACTCAGAGAAACCTGATTTAACTTAGAAGCCAGCACTGCTTTGAACAGCAAGTTGCCCTGAATGATCTCCTGGATTCCATTCCAAACATCCATTCTTTTTATGATGCTTTGCTTCCTTTTAGCCCTGGAATTAAAGGACTCTCCCTCTGACAGCTGCTGCCATTAATACATACATGAAATCCTGCAGGAGTTCTTGGCCAGCCACCTTCATCATTGGGCTGTTGAAATCAGGCACGTAGACCACTGGTGACAAGAATATGTTGGCACAGACAGATATAATATAATGCAAATTAGAGGAAATGATGAAAATTACTTGTATCCTGTATTAATTTTGGGGAAATAAATCATACACATCATGCTACCTATTCACTGAAAACAGCTGTTCAGTAGAAACTAAAAGCAACTAAGATTTTTTACTTCATTAAAAAGAAATAGAGATCATTGGGAGTGTGACACTAAGGCACTAGATCCTCCTGTGATCTGGCCTGTAACAATTTAATTTATTCTGGTTTTCACAGCAAGGCTAAAGTAATGTTACTATTAACTTACTCAGTTAAGAATTACTTTTAAGAGAAATTTTCTATCTGAAGGGATTAATGATGTCTTAATGAACTCAGTAAATAACCTCACTCAGTATATAATGATCTAAGTATCAGAATTACAGGGTGTTGACTGCCTTGATAATGAGATGGGGTTTTGTTCCAAATGTCAAATGTATATATTCTGCCTTTTCACCACATTTATCCGTAAGTGCTATACGCCCTGAATTTCACAAATTGTCAGGCATATTTATTGTGGGAGTGTAGCTTTCTGCTTCCAGTTCCCTTTGCATTTAGAATTGCTAATTAGTTACCTCACAGTTTAAGATGATATGGCATAGACTGCAAATTATTTCAGGGTAGTTATAAGCTAGATGAAAAGCAGCTGAAAAACAGGTGCCTGCCTTATGATTGGATGCTGTGTTAGGAATGAAGAGAAAGTAATGATTGCTGAAGAAGGAAGTTGGATAGAAATCTTTATCTCAACATGTAAGTGCACACAGTATGTCTGACATTTTATGAAGCAAGTATAAACACCACCTCATTTCAGATGTTTTAATGACAAAATTAGAATAATATGTCAGTGAAAGGGTAGGATACCAGATGAGGATTTGCACTGAAAAGTGTACAGAAGGTGTCCTTTATATTGCTTAAAATTTGGGCACTGTGGCACAAGCAGAGGTCTGAATTATATGGTCAATTTTCATCCCAGTCTTGAAGATGAACTATGTCTAAATGGACAGTAATTCATTATGCTATGCTTTTCTATTGTTTTCATGTGCAGTTTTAATCAGTTTAAAATGTGCTATGCTTAGCAATATGGATTAAAGCTCTTCCTTCTAGGACAAACTGTACTTTCCTCCAAGTCTTAAACTTCTGATGAGCAAAATCCTTTGGCATCCAATAATTTCACTAAGATTTAGCCCTTTTTTTGAGGTATTATGTATTAAGATCAAAGAGAATTCGCTGGTTTTTGAATATCATTCCTTTAACTGCAATGACTCCCCAAAGCTTTGTTGGGAAACATTCCTGAAAAATACACCCTATCAAGTTTTACATGTACATATTTAAAGACAAGTGTCTGTGAAAATAAAGAGGATAAACAGGAACTTTTAACCCTCATTGAATTTTTTTAGTCAAGTCTAAAACAAGCCAGCATAAAATAGCATAAAACAACTTTTTCTCAGGTCAATTATGACTCCCTGAAATTTCCCAGATATAAAAAAATGAACAAACTCAAATCCAAAAACAAACAAGTAAAAAAAAAAAATTATATAATGGTTTGAACTATTATAGTAACATATAACAGTAACATTCTGCAACTTTTCAGCTTTTGTGAATGCACAACACAAAACTGCAGAATTTGCAGGCTGCAGCTGCCCTTTCTGTTCTCACAGAGATTGCTAAGGAAGGAGAGCCTGGAAAGCACATAAGGCCGGAAGTTTAGCTGAAATTGGACTGCTCTGAAAGCCACAGGAGGTCTGACTTGAAAAGCACATTTCCATGACATTTTCAGCATTGAATTTTTGAGTTTGCATTTTCGTTCTGAGTAATATATTTTTCTAGAAAACAAACAAACACATAAAAATTCAATTTCGTGGTCACTTCTTGCAAAACGTATTTAGAACTCTGTGACAGAAAAAAACTGGTTTTAGTGACACCTTTGAACATCATAGTATGGACGAAAATTAATAGAATCAAAGTTATCTGCTAACAAGGAAATCTTGGCACACAAATTCAGAAAGCAAGCATGAATTTTAGCCATTCTAAAAGACTGAACAGAGAGTTACTATAATTTCCTGGTATGGGCAAAGATTATTCAAAGTACCTATGGAAAGAATAATTTTTCCAGCTAGGAGCTGTAACTTTACAGAATCAGTTTTCCCTTATTAAGAAATGAAACTGTTGTAGGAGAGATCTTGACAAGGCATGAGACAGTCATTAACACAAGGCAATGCAATAAAATGAGCCCTTTCCTCTACGCTGGCAAGACTCGCTAGAACAAAGGATTGTCAGTTTGTATCTTGCAGCCTGCCATACAATGTGATATGTACCTAATTCAAGCTTCAGTACTTGGACTAAGATAATGTTTGAGATTGTGACATCGAAATAGAGATGGCTTCATCGTGGCATCTTTAGGTCCTGTGGATGTCCATACAATAGGGATGTGAGACTTCATTCAGTTTACTAAACAAAGTTTTTGGGGAACACTTGGAGGTGCCCTACAGTATTTCATCCAGATTCTAGCTGCCAGAATATTGTGTAGGTCTTGTCTCAGACCTAGTTGTCACATGGGAAGGTCTCAGAAAGCCTTCACATGCTTTTTAGATGGCTGAATTTGAAGACACAAGGGAGGCTAAGTTGGACAGCTAGAGCACAGGCACAGGTTTTAATGCCTGAAAGTATCACATAATAAATGATATACAGAAAACTCATATGTTTTTAAAGTGACAGCTGGAGACATATGAGATTGTCTTAGGACATCATTAATAGTACTGAGTCACATGTGTAGGCACCTGAAGAGATTCCTCAGTGCCTGTGTAAGCTATAAAATTATGCAAGTGTCATATTTTAACCCCAGATGGCAGCTAAGGACCCTGTAGCTATTCACTCATTTCTCCCACCACCCCCTTCCTGTGGGATGAGAAGAACAGGAAAAAGGTAAAACCCATGGGTTGAGATAAGAACTGTAAAAATCAAAATAAGGTAGCATATAATGATAATAGTGATGATGATGATGATGATGATAATAATAATAATAATAATAGTAACAAAATGGAAGATAACAGAGAGATAAAAAGGAATAAACCCCAAGAAAAACAAGTCGCCCACAATACTGTTGCTCACTCTCTGCTGACTGATGCCCACCTTGTTCCCAAGCAGTGGCTGGCCCCTCCTGGACAGCTCCCCACATTTTATATGCTGAGCATGATGTTCTTTGGTGTGGAATATCCCTTTGGCCTGTTTGAAACATCTGTCCTGGCTATGGTGCTTCCAGGTTTCTTGTGCACCTGCACTCTGGCAGAGCACGAGAAACAGAAAAGTCCTTGATTTAGAATAAACACTACTTAGCAACAACTAAAATGTCTGTGTGTTATCAACACTACAATTCACTAACACTGGAATTCAAAACACAGGTAATAGAAATAAAATAATTCCCAACCAAAACCAGGACAGCAAGATACAGGCACCAACAAATTTTACTAATTCAATCTTCTGAAAGATTGTTGTCTAAAGATATATTCTCAATACTAAAATTCCCCTCTTCAATGTCCTGATAAATATATGCTAATTTTGATTATTTTTTACCAAATCTTAGAGAGATTAATTTTACAAAATGTACGTGAATTACGGTTTCACATAAGAAATAGAATGAAGAATATTTGATAAATGTGTAATTCTTCCATATAATTATCACAGATTATCAATTTATGTTAAACTGTTGTCACAGTTTCATAGAGTTTGATGGTATTTCCTCAGTTAAAACAGGCAACAGTGGGCAAACAGCATGGCATTTGCTGAGACTTGTTTGCTCCCTTCTGATACCTTATTAAATAGTTTTGGCCCAACAAACTAAAATTACAGTACAACTTTTGCCTTCATCATAACATTTTTTAAGCAAAAACCTTAATAATTTTTACTCTTAATTAAAATTTCTTTAAGACTTATTAATATATTGTAACAGTTGGAAGTTCTCATAATTTATTAATAGATAATACTTTCTCTTTTCTAATGCATCCTCTAAATGACTGAAGAGATCTGAAAGTGGCAGTCTCCAAGAGTTCAAGATAAATTAATATTAACAAACTTGATAAAACAGTCTCACTAGGAACAGATCAGTCAGAATTCAGCCTTCTTTATGTATAATTCTATCAAATCCATTATTTGCTAACTCAACAATTTATTTGAAAATATAATGATTAAATAGGAAGACTTCCCAATAGTTTCTGAAAACTGATTGAGGGACAGAGGAACAGAAACAGATGAAACATATAATTGTTCAAAATCTTTGTATGTTGTTGCTCAAAATTAGAAACAACTTACCATGGAAAAGACAATTATTCAACTAGATTACAAGAATACTGTACTTACTTCCCAGAATATCATTATATCTACAGTTCTGGTTTGGTTGGTTTGTTGCGTTTTTTGCTTCTTTTTTCCTTTTGTTTTTTCCTCTAATCTTTCCATCTGCTGGTTGGTTACATTAGAAACAACATATAATAGTCAGTAATTACTGATGTTTAATTGGTCTAAACTTGGAATTTCCATAGTATGACTATGGAAATTACATCCATAAAAAAAATCTACTATTTTTTGTGGGTTTAAGAGTGGAATGATTATTGAAATATGACACAGTAGAAGGGTTTTTTTTTTTTTTTTTTGGTTGGATTTTTAAAAATAATGTCTTTAAAGCAATTTATATAATATGCTTATTTAAGTCTTAAATAAACTAACCAATTAAAAATGTTAAAGGAGTCTGAAGTAAATTTTTTTGGCAGCCTTTCTATCTTTTAATATAGCTGTGAGCCCTACTGAGACATGTAAAGAAAGTAATTATTAGGTTAATGCTATAGTTTGTTTCTACAGTAAATTTAAAAATGAAGAGACTAAATTTCATACCCTTCTTTCACTTCTCATGGAATACTATGCTGTCTCTGGATGAAGACAAGAAATTAAGAAAAAATAAATAGGCTGTTAAGTACAGTTTATCCACATCATAAGGATTTATAAAACTTCTTTAAAAGGAGTAGGATAAATTTATAAGTTTTTTTCCTAGAATTTGGCTATTCAGAATAGTTTTAAAAAAATTACAAGCTTCATTCCAAGGTTTGGAGCAGTGCTTATGTTCCCTGAAATGAGAATAAGAACACAGGTGTTGCTTTAAGTGAGAAAGGTGGATTCAAAATGCAATGGAATATAATTTAGAGAATAAGAGCATAATCAGCTGCCACTCAAAATTAGGGGTGGAGGGGAAGCATCAGCAAGGAAATGGTTGGGTAAGACGCAGCGATTCTGCCATATATGTGAGTTGACTGGACCTGCAGGGAAGGTTTAGCAAGAAAGAATGTCTACAAACCTAAAGGCCAAAGAGAGAGAACTGGAGCATTGTAATAAACTCTAAAGGATACATAATCAAATGATCACTAATGCAGCTCATGTACATGCTGAACAATATGCCTTTGTTCAGTGATAATTTATTACAGGTAAATCTCTCACGAAAAGCTTTAATTGAACATGCTCATAATTAGATCATGAGCTATGGCTTTCATCTCTCAGACATTACCACATTTTGGCTAAATAGTTTCTGTTGCCTTTTTTAATACCAATACATGTATAATTTCATAACTGGTTTCTTGCAAACCTAAACAGACATCTGTGAACCACTATAACCAGCTTCTTAAAGATCACATTTCACAACAAAAGTTGTCTTAGAAAGATTACTAAAAGTAGTATTTATTCTGCTTCTTATGTTTTAATGTTATGATCATATCAGTTTCATACAACAACATTTAGAGGTAAAATAGTTCAAAAATGTATAAGAGTTGTGGTATTCATTAAGTACTGAGTGAAGCTGGATTGTTGGATTAAACTGCACAAAACCACTGTCACACAATGAGGGGAAAAATTCCAACACCTAAAAGAAAATCTGAGACTAACTGACACACTAGATGTTCCATGGTTTACTCAAACCAATTAAACACATGAGCAGACCTTCACAAATGGAGATGTAATGAATGGAAATGGAAAAGAAAAGAGATTCATTATAAAAGAGACTGCCAGAAAGAGGAAAAGAAGCTACAAGATTTCCTATATATTGCTTGCTTCTTCTTGCATAAGGTATTTCTTCACTATGATGTTGCAGATTTTGACACTAGATTTCTTTAAAAATTACATCTGAAATTTTACTGTAAGGTATATAATATTTATAGAAACAAACTGTCTACGTTTTATTACAATACCAGCTATATTTGCTTTCTATTCTTTTCTTTCTTATCTCTCTTTTTTTCCCCCCCCTTCAGCATAAACATCTCTTTCTGGAGAGGCTGGAGAGATAGGTGACAGCAGATCTGAAGAAATGTAGCCTGGAATCTAAATAAATTGGCTAGAGTAATGTTATACTGTTGCCAGTTTGTATTTGTCAGAAATAGTTAAAAGAATGAGGTCTAAAATACGTTTGTAAGACAAGAAGTTGGGCAAAAAATAATGGAAGACTACGAACAAAATTATGGGTAAACTTTCTTGGAACAGAAAGGAGGAATCCTCCTTGGAAAGAAGGATTCTTGAAAAAATAAATGTCCATTATAGGAAACTTTTTGCAGGTGATCAGTTCTTTTGTTTCACAAGTTTCCTTTAAAACATTTTGTTTAGCAAGTAATGTCTTGAATAGCAAAAATATGTTACTAAGAAAATTATTAAGGCAAATATTGGAAACTTCAAGCATTAAAAAAAAAATAAATAGAACATTTGAAAAATCATGAGCTTTTCTATTATTATTTTATTTTAATTAGACACTTCTGTGATTTTTCAGTAACATTCCATTATTTTTACATTTTTTTCCCTCAATATATCATAGTCTGTGGTCATCTAGTAATTTTGGGTTTAAATCAATGTAAATATTTTCGTATACACTTGACTATCCCTTGAACTTGAATATTTGAAGATATAATAATTATAACAACAATGAAAATACAGAACCAGTGAGGTTTGTCATAGCTTCATTTACATTTTCAGAATATTCTGAAATGATCAAACACTAAGCAAAAGTTATATCATCAGAGGGTTTTGATGATGCTATTCCCGTGTTCTAACGTAAAAATAATACATAATTTTTCCCAAAAGTTAAGATTTGTGGCATTTCATTTTTCACTTGCAGAAGTCCATACTACAACGTCCAAAGGACTTAGAGATGCTCATAGGTGTAAGGCTGTCAAATTATTTATGAGAGGGGTTAACAATTCATAGACACCAGAAACTGAAGCAAGACCAAACTCAGAAAGCTTGCACCTGTTCCCTACCAGTCAAACAGATCAAAATTCAGATAGGGTCCAAGCTTTCAAAAATCAGCATAAATAAAAGAATATTACTATTTCAACTGATTTCAGATCGTATTTTCAACCAGAAAACACAAATTCAAAGGTCAGTACAACAGCCAGGAGCTCAGTATACAATAGAAACGAACACTATCTAAAAAAATTACATCCACTGAGCTCTTGTGTAAAAGCTTTTCAGGATATAGTAGTGGAGGCAGAATAATCTCACTGGGCCCAGAAAGATTCAGCCTGTACCTTGGGAAGGACTGACCACTCCGAGAAGGTACTTGTACACATTTTGCTGGAAGGTTTGCACTTCGTATATTCCATACTTTCCCTTCAACTTTAACTTCTTTCTGAAAAATTCAGAAGTTGGATACTCTTCATACTGTGAAAGACACACACTCTTCTCCCTTTCTTTTCTTGCCTGTGATTTTGTACTAAAAATCATATATATTTTTGATAAAGCATATCTGCCTAGCCCAGAAGGGTTTTTTCTCCTTTCAAACTAAATAGTGATGGAAAGATAACATTTAAAGCAATTTCAGCAACTCGTGGCTATTTTCCTGAGGGACCTTATTGTCAAGTTTACAAATTTAAAATCAACGGAATCCTCAGTCACTCTATACTTATTCTATTTTTGGTCTATACTCATCATATGAATTTAACATTATTCAATACTTGTCTAAAATGACTAAGTGGGTAGAACAGTGTTATCCAAAATTCCTCATTGTTCTTTATAGGCAAAATTATCCTTTAAGGCATCAGCAAGTTGCACCAACCTTCATCTAAGAGCCAATGAGATACTTTTGCTGTATTCTCTGTCTTCCACAGCTGACTTCACATTAGGATGACAAATAACCTTCCTACAGTTTCAATACCTGTCTGTTCTTCCCATATTCTCAACATATCCCGAATTAATCATCACACACCATGCTACAGAAGTTTATCTGTTTTCATGCATGAATCCAGTAGTATTTAAAAGAAACCAATAATAAAGAACTAGTTTCTTCCTCCCAGAAAGAAAGGACCTCTAATTTCTGTATGCGCTGTATCAACTGTGAAAGGCAGAATTGCTACTACCATGACGTATTCTGTCTTTTAAAAATTTCCTTGTTTTAAGGAACACAAAGAAACTTTTGATAACTTGTTTCAGTAACTTCTGCTGTTTACCAATTTCAGTGAATAGTTATACAGGAAAAAATAATTTAAAAATAAGATTGAAATAATTACAGTAATGTAAATCTTCTGTTCCATTTCTGGATGCAGATTTTGTTCTGCTTATGTGATGTTGTTTATGTTCTGAAATCTGATGTATCCTATTCCAGTTTCTGGCTATTGTGTCTCATTTCAGAGGTTACAAGCACTTGACTCTCTGAGGATTTTCCAACTGTTATAAATTTAATTACTGGAGATTTTTTTGAAAGTGCAGAAATCTGTAAGTCCACTCCTATCCCAGAGAAGTAAAATGGGAAAGGAGGGAGAAGGGTTTGAAAAGGTTTTTCTTATAACTGTAATGATTTTTCAAAAAACTTCTGCCTTGTATGGAAATTCTTGTCATTATTATACAGGAAAGGAGTCATTCAGACGTATTTTTAAGTATGTTTTCTGCCATTTCAGAGAAAAAACCTGACATCTAAGATCAAATTTATGGATTAGGTGACAACTAAAATTATTTAAGAGGACTTTATTTTTTTTTTTTTAATTCATGTACATCTAAACCAAACTATGTTCATCAACCATATTTGAATTTTTGTTACTAAATTGGATTGGTAATCAAATCAGAATAAGTAATCAAAATCTTCAGGAGCTCAGTTCTGTTTAAGTAGACATCCAAAAGTTTGGAGATTATGTGCAAAAAATTAGAAACTGTAAAAAAGTGCAAAACAATAAAGATATTGTTTGGAAACATGCATCCCTTGAAAATCTATTATATGTCATCCTTAGTCTTAACAAGTAATTTCATTTTGTGATTTTGGACCCAGAAACAATAATCGAGAATTAGAAAACATTGCAACTTAAATAACCAAAAAGATGGTAGATGAATATAAATTTGAAAAAAGGTCATATTCTCTGGATACTTTGTTATCTTGCATACTTTCCCAAATAAATTTTACATTTCAATGAATTGTGGAACATTCTTTACAACTTCTCAGTGAATTATCTCATTTTAGTCTAATGCAATAGAATAGATGACAGGCTGGGGGCTTTTTTGCTAGTAATCCTGGCGTTTGTCCAACATGTTTCACTTAAATGAGGAATATTTTAAATAGATTTTGTAATTATTATGATTATTTATAAAATAATCACAACTTCTGTTAACAAATCTGTTAAATTTAGTGTAATTACCACTTTTGATTACACCTGTCCATTAACGTTTGAAACACTTCTTTGTGACATATCATCTCTATACTGAACTCAATGAGATTATTTACGCAGTTACAGTTTCACATTTTTATTTGAAAACAATTTAGTAATATGTATAATTTTATTAATATTGATTTATCACTCTCTGTTTTATTTGGGATATTATTGAAGAGTTTCTTCTCTGTATGTTAAAGGAAAATACCAAGATATATACATATATGAAAAAATCATTAAAATCCAGCTAGGTTATTTTTCCCTGGCAGATACCTATTAAAATACTGATGAAGATGGAAGGATGGATCCTTATGTACAAAGGTCTGAGGGAAAAGATGAAAAGTAGTGGTAAATCTCAAGGTATTGTAAAGAGAATAGGGGAAATTTTGAAAACATGAGATGAAAGATGATGAAATTAGACACGCCCTTCAGGCTTTATCTGAACCTTTCTACATCTCCAGATATTATGGAATTCTCTAAATGGTGCACATAACAGAGAGTTATAGAAGAAAGAAGCACAGAACACCCTCCTGACACCTATTCGCTTTAGGATAATTAAAGTCTCTCCAAGGTAGAAATTACAGGGACTGCAGAGACTAGAAGAGCAGTACTTCCCACTTACAGGTCAATTTTGGTTGCAAACTAAAATATCATCAGCTGAAAGTTTATTAGACAACAGATCTGTTTTAGCATAGGCCTCTCTTATACTACCATTCAACAGTTTCCATGATCCTGCAAGATGGAGAAAAAGTAACATTAAACAAAATTATTGTTTCATTACCTGGGCAACTGTGAGATAAACCTTCTGCATCTAGATTATTTTTAGTTTCTTGTCATTATATTTTACAGCTGGAGGGTCTTGTTGATTGATTATCCTGTTGCTGAAGAGTATGGCAAGTCTATTTTTCTCAGTTCAGGGCAATCCATTAAAGCTCCTGAAAAAAAGTGTAAGTTTTGTACATCCATCCTAGGGAAAGCATGATATTAAAAAAAANNNCTCTTTTTGCTATGTATAAATATATATACAAATATATATATGGTATTATGTATGTATAAGTATATATACAAGTATATATATAAGTATATATATATACACAATATGTAGATATAAATATATACAGTTCTTAGGACATAAGAGAATCAATTTGTTATTTCAAAATATTTTCAATCACTTTAATAGGTGTGGTTTTTGTTTTGACATGCAAGAACTAAAGTGGGTTTTGAAATTAACTGTCAGTTTGTCCTCCTTCCTCAATGATATTAAGATGTCTAGAGAACAGGAGCGGATATGATGAATATCAGTATCAAATAATTTGATACTGATAGACTGTTCTTCCT
>VZRN01003679.1:1129422-1143581 GCA_013397935.1 Dasyornis broadbenti
AAAAAAGAAACAACTTTCCAGGAGCTACTGTAGATAGAAGTGCTCTCATATAAAAAAGCTTTATCTTACATTAATACTTTGTTAAAGAACATATATTAGTATGGCGAATAGTGTTATGGATTTTTCTCACAGAAATACTCTTTTTGCTATGTATAAATATATATACAAATATATATATGGTATTATGTATGTATAAGTATATATACAAGTATATATATAAGTATATATATATACACAATATGTAGATATAAATATATACAGTTCTTAGGACATAAGAGAATCAATTTGTTATTTCAAAATATTTTCAATCACTTTAATAGGTGTGGTTTTTGTTTTGACATGCAAGAACTAAAGTGGGTTTTGAAATTAACTGTCAGTTTGTCCTCCTTCCTCAATGATATTAAGATGTCTAGAGAACAGGAGCGGATATGATGAATATCAGTATCAAATAATTTGATACTGATAGACTGTTCTTCCTACATTTTATTATCATTTGATGTTGTTAACTTATGAGCTTTTGTGCTGACATCTGATTTCACTTTTAAAGGCTCATGAAACCAAACATGACAGGATTTTCTTCTAATATTGTCTCAAATGTCCAAGGACATTTAAATGGGCAAAACAGATCAGATACAATATAGTTTTCCTTGTTGGTATATATTGCTAAATAAAATATTATTGACATGACAGATTATCCATCTTCATAAATTGTATACAGCTTTGTTTGATGCTTGGGAGTCATACATTGCAGGAATGTACTGATGTTGACTTCTCTGTAGAATTACTATGTAAATAATATAGACATTTTATAGATATAGAAAAAGTGTCTAACTTTTAAGACCCATTTATAACCATAAATGCTATTGATAAAGGTTCCATAAACACAATCAGCTTAAACATTGATCTGACTTTTAATATTTACAGCTTTTCGCATTCCTGGTTTATTTCTTTTATCCATTTATCTTTCACTTTTATGAGATTGACTGTTTTTTCATTGGACAAAAAGAAACAGGAGGAAATCAATCATGTCTCAATGTGTATGATGCCTTGGGCATAACATCATCCTGCTGGGAATACTCCACAGATTTAAACTACACTTACTTGTACTTTATTTGCAGGACAAATGAACTTCCACATGATATGTACTTATTTACTGATTTTAGTGACCATAAAAAATATTTATTGCATAAAATGTTCAAAGGTCTCAGTCACATATCACAAACTGAACACAAATGTAATAGCTTCCATTAAACACAGAAATAAAATATAAAATGTCCAGTTCTCTATTCACATACCCTTGTCCTCAGGATAAGTGTGGGTAGCACATTGTGATGAATGGGTGGTTCAGATCACTTAAAGAACCACTGTCAAAGCAAAAGTAGAACGGGGAAGAGTGTGAGGAGTCCTCTCCCTGAGGAGGAAGGGGCAGCAGAGACAACATGCGATGAACTGACCGGAGCCCCTGTTCCTCATCCCCCTGAGCCTCTGGTGGAGAGGAGGAAGGAGATACAGGAGTGGAGTTGAGCCCAGGGTGAAGGGTAGGGGGGAGGTGTGCTTTAAGATTTGGATTTTATTTTCTCATTATCCGTGATTTTTATTAGTAATACTTTAATCTATTTTCCCCGAGATGAGTCTGTTTTGCATGTGGCAGAAATCACTGAGTGATCTCTCCCTGTCCTTAACTCCTTGACACTTTCATCTCCTCTGTCCAGCTGAGGAGGGCAGTGTTTTGGGTGGGTGCCTGGTATCCAGCCAAGGAAAACCCACCACACTAATAGATACCAATTGATTCAGTTTGAAGACTATGCAGTAATATAGGAGTAGGAAGGTAGGAGTAATATTTTGATCCACAAGGCCTATTTAAAAGATACTAATTACATGTTAAAACAGCCAATATTTTCCATGTCATCAGTGCATTTCAGGAATTTGTATTTCTAACATAAGTCTCTTTTCTAATCCCATACCCACATCTACCATGACACCTTTACATTAGAGAGCAGTAGAAACAGCAAAAATATATTTTTAGAAACTTTATAGTTTCATGGAACGGTAATCCTCAGCTCAGGGAAATGGGCAGACATGGCATCTGCTTTGCACCAAAGCATTAGTACAAAGCAAAAAGAAATGATCCAGGTAAACTTGATAAGCAGTCCAAGTTTGCATGAAAGATTTAATGAGTTTGGATAAATACCACAGCCATGCTACATCTCCTGCTCTCTTCTCTGCTTTTCTTAATAGAAGGCACACCTGGAGCCATCTCTGCTAATATATCTCTGATGTGCTCACCAACCAGGTTTCTGTAAGCTATTCAGAAAAATTAAGCCTGATGATATAAAATTTGATACTACATTGTGTAGCAAAAACCAAAGACTCCAGGTTAATTTTTCTTTTCCTTTAGAACAGAAGTGAAAATATCTAAGTAGTTTAGGACAAAGGATAGATAGATGTGACTGTGAAAATGAAAAAAACAAATAAATAATAATCCCGGTTCTACACTGTTTGTGGTAGTCTGTGTCAGTGCATCATTTAGTTTAGCAATCTTAAATCAAAACTAACAATTATTTTTGCATGAAGCTTTTGTAAAAAATACCTGCCAACCAACAGTAAAATGTAATATGATAAAAGCAGGATATTGAATTGATTTACTGTATCCAAGATTAATTTAGTAACAATACTAGATTTAAGGGTGATTGGCTCAGTGCTGTAATATAATTGTCTCTTCAGAAAGGCATTAATTTTTTACTGTGTCATGAGAATTTTTGGATCATGAATAAAATTCCTTTGTTGTTATGCTTTTCCTTCATCTGATGTAAGCCACCAGCATTCAGTTAACAGGAACACTCAGAGTGAAGTATGCTCATTGATTTATAAATATTATATACACATGTATAATTCTATATATGCAATGTCATTGTCCAAGAGTGCAATATAGGTATTTATCATGTCTATTGGCTAAAAGCAATATCAATTACAACTTAAAGACCAAGGAAAGTAATTCTTTTTAAAATAAAATTAACTTTATGTATTCCTATTATGTGTTCCAATCTCTGTGATTAAACAAAACTTCACTAAATTACCTACAACAGTTTAGAGACTACAAAGTTATTATTTTTTGTCATTGACTTCAGCTCCCCTGAATACAATTCTTCAGAAACTGGCTTCTCAGATCATTCCAGGTTTTAAATAGATTTTACTTTTTTTTATCATATGTATACAGGCTGATGATTTAAATAATGAGAAAGACATTGAATGTAAATTGAAAGCTGAGTTAAAATTAAATCACAATGAAAGAAAAGCCCTTAACAGGGCTCATGAGGATATATTCACATTATTACCATATGAACAGTTCTGCTGGAAGAAATAGCAGATAAATTTAAATTGCTGAGGCCATTAATTAATATTTTATTGGGAAGAGAATGAATTCGACATACTTTCAGCTTAATATTATTAAGGTAAGAAGGCAGATGACCAGGCGCTGGGATAAGGTTTAGCTAACTGAACATCATGAGAAACCCCTGAGTACCACAGGAGAAACTGCTGGACACAGCAAATAACCAGCAGGTGCTGGAAGTATTCTACCTGCTGGACCAGATGCTTAAATCCAGATGGTGAATGCTGCCCTGTAAGCCCCGGGCTTCAGGAAGTGCCTGGGGCCTCTCTTTAATGCCAGGAGGGATGGTTTTTCATCCTGCAGGGTCTGTGCTGTCTGTGAAGAGCCGAGTGGTTGGAGGAGTTACAGGAGGAAATGAGAAGGCTACAAAGAACCATCAGAGAATACAAAAAGAAAATAGACAGAGTCTTCTCAGAGGCTTACAACTGCGGGACTGATTCAGCTCACCTAAATTTGAAGAGGGGTCAGAGGAGGCTTTTAAGCTGAATGTCTGAGCCACCTTACCCTAAAAAAATACAAGACCACCAGGAGGAATTGGGCTACAGTGCTGTGAGGTGGCTGGATTTCACTAACACTGAAACGGGAATTATGTGAGAGAGACGGTACCCAGATAACGATGGGGAGTATTGATGCCTTTTTAGGAGCAGTTTTCAAGGCCAGCAGTACCTTGTTGACCGTATCCAAAATATTATTTAAGACTGAGGTAGTAAAGGACCTAGTTAGTAATATCAGTAGTACCAAATTGATGTGTAGAGGTAGTAAATTCCGGGACTGAAATAAGAAATTAATTACATTAATTAATGTGAGACGAGGAAATGCTGGAGCAGGCTTCACTGGACAGGATCTCAGTGGACAAGCAAAGATGAAGGGAGCCCAACCAAGGAACAGGGTGGGATTCAACAGTTGAAACACAAGTTTTTAATACCACCCTATAAAACAGGTTTCAGAATAATATTTCAAGATACTTGTTCTGGGGCAACCCAAAATATTGTTTGTATTGCAGGTTGGACCTGATGATCTCAATGGTCTTTTCCAACCTAGTTAATTCTGTGACATCTTTCTGTGTCCAGGAGGTTAGGCCATTTCTTGAAAAAGTCAAATTCAAATTTGATTTTCATATCTGGATATGTATGAACCTAGATTGTTCACTTTTTAGAATCTAAAAAAAATGTAATAATCTATGAGTTCCTTTATTTAGACATTTTTAGTTTACTAGAAATATTTAATTACTCATTAGGTTGAACATGAAAATGTTGCCATATTTGTCTTCTAAAGTGAGTCATGTGGGATGTGGATGAATCAGTGTTCAGTCTTCTCTGTGCCTAAACTAAAAAAATCTCAAATTCATTTGTAAATTGTTCTCTCAATGGAAAATAGTGATTTATAATCAACATACAATTTGACTCTCTATCATATTAAAAGTTTGTGGTTTTTGATTTCAGGAAAGCTCTAGATTTTCTATTACGGCAAAGAATTCTTACATGTTTGTTCACAAGGGTCGATTTAGTCAAGTCTTTATCTATTTGCAAAATTTCAGCTTTTTCTTAAAAGCAAAAGAAAAAGGAAGATAAAGAATAAAAAAGAAATAAAATCTGCTCTAAAAAAGAAATTAAATCTTAGCATATAAGTATTCACAGCATACAGACATACTATACTGTTTTCTGAGAGTTTTAAAAGCTACAAATATTAATTTTGGAATTCCTTGACTTTAAAAGAGATAACTTATGTGCATCTCGGAGCTTAAAGTCCAACCTCTCAGAGCTTTTTGTATTCTGACAGTGACTAATTTGGGCAGTCATCTACCTGTTCTTAAAGTAGACTTATTTCAGAAGAATGAGATCAACTCAAAATGGCAATTTTTCTGTTCATCTATCAATGCCATATCTTCTGAGAGGTGCTGAAAAAATCACATCCTGGCTCACTGGAATATATGCACAGTGAGAGGCAGGAGGCCAGGACTGTACCTATTGTTTTATATAAAAATATGTAAGCATATATGGATCTACCAAAAAAGATTACAATTAATCTAAACAGCAATAGTTTTTAACTTTCTAAATTAGCTATTTAGATACTTTCCTATCTATGTTTTCCACACAATTTAAAAGGATTATGGAATTTTCATTCTTATTTAAATATATTCCTACAAAAATAAGCATGTCTATAAGCATGTATCTGTGTATGGAAGTTTTTAAGTTTCTCTAAGTAGAATTTCTGCATTGGTTCTGCTTTTTCAGTGCTAGGTGAACATTTTCCACAAATGTTGCCGAAACGAAGTGCCTAAACTTTCTTTTGCCATGAGCTACCGCCTGTCAGAATCTGGACTATTATGTTTTTGTCATTTGCTCTCATATGAAAGGTTGTTTTAATGACGGAAGGTGAGAAAAATTTTGTCCTTTTTCTCGAATATATTTTCATCCTAAGCTAGGCAATAGCAAATTACTTGATGAAAATTAATGATTATCTATCCTTTTTTTAGAAGTGACTTAATTTTAAGTTTTATAAATAATGGATTACTAATTTATTACATAACAAGCTGTTGAAATTAGCTCATTACTGTACCTTCTGTCATGGTTATGGGAGCCTGCCATACATAGCAATTCAACTTACTGAAATATGTCCTGTGTTGCAACAGCACTCACTAGAACCATCATGATTGAGCTAAGGTGCCTTTAACATTTCCATTATAAACCATGTTTTTAGCTTCTAATTTCTCACCTATTTGGATCAAACTTTTTACAAAAAATTAATAATCAATCCCTCCTCCTTCTCACTTTTTCTTGCCAGAGCCAAAAAAAGGCAAAATGTGGAATTTTAAAAAATTTTCTCCAAATATATTTTCTTTGGAATGTTCTTGAGGAAGGTTTAGTGTAGACGGATATGAAATGAGTATATATTATATTGACATACTTGAGATTAACACAGTGATTTATTTGATATGAAATTAAGAAACTTCTGAATTACTACCATATGTAATTTGAAACTTTGCTACCAGTGATGTACAGTTTTATTTTTGCATCTCATTATCAAAAGTCCAATCTCCACCATGATACTTCTATTAAAAATCAAAATTTCACTCATACTGTATGCTTCTGTTCCACAGAATTTCATATTAGTTAATGAGAGATGATTTTGCAATTGGAATTTTTGGTCACATAAAAGATTCAATGCAAGAAACACAGTCCTTTTGGACATAAGTTTTTACAACTTAATTAAAAAAAAAAAAAAAAAAAAGAGGAGGAACAAGACCCCAGGAAACAGAAAAGAAAAGGAAAAAAAGGCAAATAAATTCAGGTTTTTAATTAATTTCAAACTTCTAACTTATAGTCAATTTGGATTACCATTAATTACATGGCTAAACAGAGACTGTTTCAAATTACAAGCAATTGTTCACGTCAGATCAAGGAGCCTTAATCTATCCTCAATGAGGAAATCTGTAGCTTTCTTTTTTTTTTTTTTTTTTACTTCAAATAGATTTAAAGTTACTTTGAAAGTTTCCTACAATTGTCTGAGCCACAGTTGAAGCAGAAATGGGAGAACTGAAATGTCAAAAATTGCTCATGACGGTTGAAGAGAAGTATGCTATGCTATTTTCATCACAGCAGAACTCCTATATCTTTTTAAATTCTGTCAGTCAGGAGTTTGAAAGCCCATCCAAGTATTTCTCATCCAATTGGAATAGGAATTTGTTAGAGGATGTTAAGGTTGTGGGCCTTAGTGACATGTTAATTTTTCAGAGCATGGGGATATTTGATTCAAACTTTGTATATATGTGGACAAACATATAGATTAAAACTATCGATACAAACTTCATCCTCATTTTTGCATCAGCATATAAATCTGGTCAGAAATCAACATTGTGCAGATTTCATCTTAAAGTTGCTAAGATAATTGATAATTTCTTACAAAATTCCAGTCATTTTGAGGACTACAAAGAGTATAGTACACCGTTCAGAGACAATTTACTTCAAAGGATAATGTGCAGGATTTAAAATCCATATTTATACTTTTTTTGTTTTTCAGAAGCTGTTTTATCTGGGGGTTTATGGGGTTTGTTTGGAGGTTTATTCCTTCAGTTTTGGGTTTTTTAGTGAAGAAAAAATGTAGGACTTTCAGGTGAATATACCAGGATATTTGTTAAATGGAAAGAGAACATGAGCAATAGGCATAAATTTACTTTTGGAACTATGCTTGTGCTATTGGGTTTTCCTGGGTTTTGGATTGTTTGGAATTTTTTTGGTTTTTAATAAATATTGCCTATTCTCTCAAATACATAATTAACCATTATATAATCAAATAAATATATATTATTACCCACAGGGAGAGAGAAACACACTATTCATGGAACAATTATGTGAATTACTTTCAAATACCTGAAAATCCTAGCTGCAATTTTATTTTTATTGACAATCAAATTCCTCCAACAGTGCTCTGTGATGGGCTTTTTATGAGCTCAGTAGATTATGACTAATAGTTTCATAACAAAATATGTAATACTGACTGCTGCATACCAGTGGTCACAGACTTATGTTTGTACTGTAATTTTTCACATATGATCTGATCCATATCTTAAGTGTATTGAACTAATTTTCAAAGAACCAGAGTTATAAAAAATTGAGTTGCTCTATAAAAATATGAAACTCTTAGGCTATATTTTCCAATTTTGATATAAGCAAGTTTAACAAATTCCACAGGATTAATTATCAGGCTTTCTGAATGTTATTTTGGTGATTGAATACAGGCAAAATCTCCAATACCTGCTGTTCCAGTTACAGTCACCCATCTGAGAGCAGGAAATTTGATTTTTATGATTACTAGCAACCTCAACTGACCAGCATAAGTCCACTGATGATTCAAGAAAACTGACCAGAACTCAGATACCACCTCAGATATTTGAGGTGGAAGGTACCCAAGCACCTCATATAGTGTATATTCTGACACATGTTCCTCAACAGATTTGATGTTTAAAACCAAAGGGAGAACACTTTGTTTGTGACTCTCCCCTTCCTTGTATTTTATCAACTGGATGATAAATTCTAAATGAAATTCACTGATGCATGTTGAGCTGACCAAACCAATACAACTAGAAGACATTATTCTACTTCCCTACCATCGTGTTTTAAGTAAATTTTTAGCTGTCCTGTGAATTCATAATCCCAAAGAGAAAGTCTTCAAGGATGTTCTGAAGAGAAATATTTCCTCCTCAATGCATCTTTGCACAAGCATCTTGAATAGGAATTAAATGTTTGCATTCATCAGTGTTCAGCTTTGGGATTCTTCATATGCGATAAGGAGAAATATCAGAAGTGAATCTGTAAGCATTCCCCTTGCGGCAATAATACAAACAACCTAATAAAGCTCAGGAAGCTAGGAAGTGCATTGCTGCCTCTTATGTAAATAAATATTGGTTTGGAGGTTTCTTTTAAAAATGAAGATGCCTTCCAGATGCTTGGATTGCTTAAATGCCAGATTCTCCTGGAAATAAAGGGTATTTGGTGGTTCCTCATGAAATTGAGAGGAAATTTAACTAGACCATTTATAAATATTGTTTGCCTGTTTTCTCAGCTAGATTTTCATTCACATTAGGGTATCTGGATGTTGAAACAATCCAGATCCAAAATCACTTGAAGTTTTGTCACCTGCAACTTCTCTGGTATAACCTGACATTAATTTGGTGGAACAATGTATAACTCAGAATAAGATAATTCCACACGGGGGACTTAGTGAGGGCAGCACTCTTAGGAATCTCTCTGTGCAATACCACACACTGAAAGTGACTTTCTGACTGCAGCTTGCAAAATTACCTCATATTATAAATAATTTTACAATATTTCCTAAGTTATCCTTTTAGTCATTGAATTCCTTAAAAATTAGATACTAGTGACTTGTAAAGTCTCTGTATTTTGACTTACTTTTCATGCAGTAATCAATTTCAGCTAATTTTCAAAAATTTCTTTTCCATTTCTTCTGTGTCTGATCTAAAGCACCAAGAAATTGCTAAGTGCGACAAAAATATGAGTTATACTTCACAATTTTAGGAACTGGTAATGTATTGGCTATTATACCCTTACCTACAAGAGCCTGTAAAAATGAAAGACTCACCCTTGTCAAGAGCCCTCTCCAATGAAACAGTGTTTACGCAGCACCATTGTGAAATTCTGCTTCAAAATAAAAGAGAAAAATCAATTCACACTTTACACTTTAGCTTACAAATTCAGAGTTTTACCTTACCTAAAGCATCAAAGAATAAAAATTAAATTTCATGTAATAAATTAATGGAAGAAAAATATTAATATCTCCTGGCAGTACGGTTTCTTACTCTTACAGGCATTCCTATAGTGATGTAATGAGCACTACAGCACATATTAAACTGTATATGTTGATAGGATAAATGATGCATCTTTTGGAGAGATACAAACAACTATTTCTTTGTAGTGTTTCCGGAATTGTTCTGTGTCCACAATCTCATTGTGTCCAACAATATTAAAGTACTTTAGTCAAGATAAATTGGTAGTCACTGACCTTTGTCTGCATCACATAGAGGCGAAATATTTAAACATTTTTTCTGAATTTTTTTGTTTGTTTGTGAAGGGGTGGTGGTGTCTTTTGTTTGTTTGTTTCTTTCTTTCTTTCTTTTTGTGCATGTGGGATTGGTTTTGAGTTTGGGGGTTGGATTTTATCTTTAATTCAGTTTATGGGGGGCTTGTAGAACAGTATGTTCTAAGTGGAACTCTTTTCTGATTTTATCTTATAGATCTTAACCTAGCAAAGTACTCAGATCTCCTGATGAGGTGCATAACTTAGGAATATGTTTCATCTGAATTTCATTCAATTAACATGGGTGGTCAGTTTTGCCATCATAAATCAAGCATTTATGATTCCTATCCAATCAGAGAAATAAAATCTATACCAACAGATATGATCTAGTCCATCTACATTATGTACCTACCCCTCTCTGCATTAGATGCCCTGAGCCCTTGTTTTAAGGCGTGTAAGTTCACATATACTCGGTTGCTGAAAAAGTTTTGTTAGTTATTTTAATTATTTATACCATAACAATGATGCTTTTATATTGTAACAGATTTATGATGATTTCAATTTAATTGCAGTTTTACATTAATATCTATGTAGTTTATATAGCTCACTTGAGCATTTTCATGGTGTTTTATTTCCTTGGGAAGGAATTCTATTATAAATGTCTTCTTATCAAAATTAATAGCCCATTCTTGTTTGATGTGGAGGGTAATTATATGGTGTTAAATTAATTTTAGTAATATCAAATATAATTTTTCCCTTGCATCCATCTGTATATCTCCCTAATTAAAATGTCGTGTAATGTTTCTGGAGGATAAGGAAGAAATTGCCTGTTTCAGTGTACTAGAATTTTAAGTAAATATTTATATCAGTGCATTCAATAACAAAAAGATTATCATCTTCCATACTGTGTTACAGAAAGTCTTTCATTAAACCTTAAGAAATGGAGATTTTTTTGAAAGGGCTATGGAAAACTGTAAGCTGTTCCAAGGCTCTTTACCTTAATTCATCCATAAGGTGTGTTTCATAAGCATGTTTATGTTTACTAGGAGATTTAAAAATGTTACCTGCCTCCATCTAGCTACCTTTTTATGCTATAGTGCTCCTAAATGGGGCAAATGCAAACTCAGTCCTTTTTAATGAATATTGAATATGAAACTGATTCAGAGCCTTTCTTCTCTTGACATTTCTAAGAGTTACATATTATGAAATTAACATATCTTGAGCATCTTTCTACTTAGAAGCACTTAAACTTTTTGTGAAGGGAAAGAGATAGGGAAAGACAGCAAATGTCAATAGATAAATATTACAGAGAAAAACTTAGGCCTTGCACCAGCTGTGCTTTATATTTCATTCTCATTTAACATGTTGAGAAATAAGACTCAAAAATAAATGGACAGTTTCGAACTAGCATATGAAATTGTTTCATTCTGAAAAAGAAAAGGCTTCATATCTATATAATGATAAGTAAAAGTCCCTTCCTTTCCCTGCAACATCATGGAAACAAAGGGTCAAGTTCAGTTATGGTATTGATGTACTGATTACCATTACTTCTGTTCTGGTTAAAAGAGAAAAAAGTATCCTCTAAAGAACTTTCCAGCTGGTAATAAAAGAAGAAGCCCTGGAAAAGTTTAGGGTTTTTAAAAACATAGTAATTAATTAATTATGTGGTATCAAAATTAGCTTACCTGCAGGTTTTCCGTTTTAAGACTGAAGTAGTTGCTCTGTAGCTGCTTCTAATGCAAAAACAGACGTCTTCTGTCAAGCCTAACCTTTCAAAAGTCAAATTGCCTAACTTTCAGATTATTTCTGATTCAATTAATTTCTGTTTCAATTCAAGGAACAATTTTTCAATGAACAAAATGCCTTTAAAATGGATAACCAAGCTAACAAACTCTACTTCGCAATACTTGCATTAATATGCCAGGCTACAGACAGTACCAATGATGGAAAAGTAAACAAAATAAGAACTGTAGAATGGTTCAAAATGAAGTTAATAACCTTGGGACGAAAAATATTTCTGTTATTTTCTTTTGTTTTGAATAATATTATTTGCATCTCTACAGGGCAAAAGAACAATAGCCACATAAAAGCTGGGAAAGCCAGTGGAGTTTTAACAGCAGTTTTTGAAAACTGTGTATGATTCCAAAACAAAACAAATTAAAACAAAGGTAATGTAGTGAAAAAAAATTGAAGTGTTTTAATGTAATATTTCTGTATTTTTGTCCTAATTTTGTGATTCTTCTCAGAAATCAATTATACTTATTTACTTTAGGGAAATAAAGTTAGATGAAAGAGCTGCTACAATTTCTACCTTGATTATTAACATACGCTTTACTAAGAAATGAAACATAAGGTATTACTCTCAAAAGTCCTAACAGTACAGTAATCTGTGGGAGTATCAGAACAGAATATGAACATCCTAGGCAAAGCATGATGTAAATTATATGTGCTACACAAAAAAAGGTTTAAGACAATTCATCCTGGATTTGAAAAAGTGTGAAAGTGCATATGTAAGGCCCCAAAACTTGTTCAATGAGACTTTTAAAACGGCTTACATGTACTTTGATGTCCATGTACTCTGAGTTAGACACACTGGAGAAATACTGACAAGATATTCTCAAGAGGTCAAAACAACAACAACAACAAAAAAAAAACTTTACTAGAAAGTTTAGAAAATCAAAGAGCTTTGGCAAAAGGTTTAGAGCAGCATTTAATCAACATAAAACACTTTCTAAAGCATTAACTTCACCCATTCAACTCAGCAAACTCTGAACACGTCCAATTTTAAGTTACTCAAAAATTCCAAGAAAAGGCAATTTGAAGAAGAAAGACAGAAAAGATATAGAACAGATATAGCTACAACTCCTGGGTTCTAATGGTGTTTAGCTGACAAAAACGAACCCACCTCCTGAATGGCTGGTCATTTGGCCACTCAGAAACTGGGCTAGGGGCTCCAGGGGCAGGGGTGGAGCATTGCCATTGGTGTGCCAGGAATTGGTGGTCACTGTGGGGCTGGGCTCCAGGCTCAGAGGGGTGGGGTGTGTGGGGCAGGGCATCCCCTCACCAGAGCAAGGCTCTGCCTCTTCTCCCCCACACACAAAGTGTTTTTGGCCACCAATCCAAGAGTCAGAGTGATTCCTTTGTGCTCATCAAGCAACTAAGTTTCAGATTCTGAACTAAAAACTTAAACCTTTCACTTAATTTAGAAAAGCACTAACAATATATGTCAAGAAGAATAGCCTCTAAGCTGAAATGTATCACTAGAACTTTAGAAGACTCATTATTCCCTGATGCTCGCTATGGTGCAGGAAACCACTTGAGACAATAGCTAATCTTCAGTTTTCAAGCCTTATAGTATAGGATAAGATAGGATAGAATAGAATAGTATGCATTATATTATTAATGGCTCTGGTTCTCTAGTATTTGTACTACATGTTCTTTTCATATTTTGGCATGATTTAATTATAAATTCTGTCTTTTCAAAAATTAAGATCTTATTTTTAACAATTACACATATTTATAGATACATATCTGAGGTGCAACCCACGCTTTAGCGATTTTCAGAAGCCTATTTCAGACAGAGATACCGCAAAGATATTTATCTTCTTTTCTTGTTGGATATCTCTGAGGAAATCATGAAAGGATGTTTAAACAAATGCATTATTTCTTTACTCCCTTGGGTGTGGATATGGGTTTTGCTTACAGTTTAGAAAAAATACATTATAGTACATCTTGCCAATTAATGGGCATGCAGTTGTCTAAAAGAATTTGGTATTATTGCTGCATCTTGTGTTCTTGCTCTTTATATTCAGTGAAAATGTTTTCCTAAGAAGTGTCATGGCTTAAAAATTTAATTTACAATGAGCTGGGCCCTGGTATATAAGATCTCTAGGAAAAAGGGTTGAAAACACATTTTACTATGAATTGTCATTTTGGGGGCAAGATATAAAAAAAATAAAGCTATAGGGGGATATTAACCATACTAATGTGTTAAATTCTTTTTTTTAAAGTTAAACTGACTCTATTTCTTCATTTCTGTTGAACTTGCAGTAGTTGTCCTGTATTTCATATTCTTCCTTTTCATATTTCATATTCTACCTTTCCATTTTCTTCTGACATGGTGTGGATTAGACATAACTTGTTTAATTAGACTTGATACTATATTGCAGATTCCTAGATTAGGGTATCTCAAAAACAAAGTCTGTACTGACATGGATGTATGGATGTATGGATG
>VZRN01003680.1:181-11360 GCA_013397935.1 Dasyornis broadbenti
GTTATCTCTTTCTCAAATTCATTGCTCCAGCCCGGTCCGTGGTCTGGGGCCGGGGACGGGTGAGGTACCCAGGCAGGGCTCCGGGGATGGAGAGGGTCCCCGAGAGGTGCTGGAGACCAGGCGGGACGGGCACGAGATGTTTTGGGGGAAGTTCTGTTGGAGATGCTGGGGGGGTGGGTCCAAGCGGGGGCTGTCCGCAGGGGCTGTTTTCGGAGGCACGCGTGGCTCTAGGTGCCGGCGTAGCAGTGTACCCGCACACACGCGTACGCAGCCGAAACGCGTTTCAGAGCCACCTTCGCTCGCTGCCACCTCTTCACTTTAATTTTCTGTGCGTGCCGCTGAGATAAGGGAGCCTTTTCCTAAGAATCAGGGAGATGACAGTGAGCAATGGATGCTCTGAAATTGCCCGTGGTGACTGTTTAAAACTGTGCCTCTGCGTGTCTCGTGTGTGTGTAAAATGAAAGATATTTGGAATGGAGGGGGGTGGGGAAAGGGACACAAATCATTTTAATACGCCTTAATGATCAGCTCATGTTACTGTGGTAGGAACATCAGCGAAAATTAATCCCACCATTACGAGTAAAACACTGCTCCGGTACGAGAGTTCTCAGCTGCATGTACCTTCCTAATAATACATACAATTTTATTTATTTTTACATGCAAACACCGCTAGTAATTAGCCGTGTGATTATACTTGTGCATTTCATTGGAGCTTTAACTGATGTCATTCTGCATTATTCAACCATATGAAAACAATTTTCAATTAAGATAATGGCACGCCTTGAAATTATGCAAATGCAGGCCGTATTGTGTAGAATAATTATGACAAATGTAAAGCAGGTAAAAAGTTTCCTAATGCAGTTGTGTTTTACACCCCGGTGATGTCATTTCCCCTCTGGCCTAAGTTAGTCATTCATTAGCAGAGTAGCAGCAGCAGCAGCAGCAACAGCAACAGCTCTGAGTGATACTTCTCTGGCAGGGAGCCTACAGAAACCGGCACTGAGAGCCAGGGCCTAGAGAGGGCAACATAACACTCCCATTAAGAAATGTACTTTGTTTTCACTTACTCCATTAACTTGTTTATAGACATAGGAATGATTTTTTATGATCGATTTTTAATAGTTTGGAACGATCCGAACGGCGCTCGTGGACGTGCAGGCAGTAGAGACAAAAGACTGTGTGCGGACTGGGTGGGGGTAACCACTGTCTTTGGGGCACAGGGGTGGCTGTTTCCCCTAAGCACCCTGAGGTCCCAGTCCCTTCAGTAAATGACACCCTTATCAGTCCCAAAATCAGTCCCAAAAAGGGGTAGCAGGGCCACCTGTGGGGTCATGAGGCTTCCTAAACTCTGGACTGGGCTCCTTCTGCGGGAGGACGTGGCTCTTGGGTCAGAAGTGGCTTATAGCCATCAGACTGGCCCGTATTTGTGGTGTGGGACCACTGACGGGGTAAAACACTTCGTCTTGCATTTGGGGAGTGGGGATGGAGTGAGTCAGTGCTCAAGCACGTATTGCAGATCTGCAATGTCCGAGGCAAAAGGATGACAAGGGCGCTCACTGTCACTGAAATTGTTGGTGAGGGGAGCGAGTGGCTGAATCGCAGGCTTGCGATTGAGCCCACAGGAGATCTAGGCACAGTCTCCAGCAGCTACCTGCACTAGCGGCGTGATTCATAGAAGCAGCTGGCTGCCTGTTTTCTGTAATAGCAGCACTGACACGATGGCAATATTCAGCTAGTGGCTGTGAGGAGGGAGGAGAAGCGAGGAGGGATGTAATGCTTCTGTTACTCAGAAATTTCTGATGGCGTATTTTATCTGATTGCCAAATGTTTGAGCTAATCAGCAATAAGTGTAAATACAAGTCTTTTTATAGCTAGCTGAATTCATCATCCAGATTTAAATATAACCCCAACTGCTGCTAAAACCGGATGTTTCCATGCGCTGCCCAGACCCAGGGAAGGTTCAAGCCCAGGTGTGCTTCCGCTGCAGTACCCTTCCCTCTACCTAAGGCTCAGCATCCCCATCACCACGGCAGAGAAACTCCCTTCCAATGCCAGGAGCTGGCCAGAGATTGTTTCCCAGGGAGTCTCAGTGGATGGTGAACATGGGATGGGGCTGCTCACATGCAGCAAGTACAAGTGCTCCTGGCCCTGATGCTCACTGCATCCCAAGGAGACATGTATGGAGAGGCTGGGTCCATCTCTGGCATCATGCTCAGACCAGGGGTCCTGCTGCACAGGAGCAGTGGAGACATTTTTGTAAGAGCAGCAGTGCCTGTGGGGCTGCTATTAGGTGAACTAGAAGAGTTTTGTGCTACTGCACTGAAAACTTCATTGCTGCTTCCAAAATGCAGGGGCCTGGGCACACTGCTCCCCACCTTGCCATCCAGCCCAGACACTGCAGCAGATGCAATGCTGGCCAGAGAGCAAGAGCAGCCTTCAGTCTCTTCCCTCCAGCAGGAAGGAAGTGATTCTCCTCCATCCCTGCAGGGCCACTGCCAAAACAGAGTCCTTTGCTGGAGGAAGTCACCACCATGGCCTTGATTTTCTCATTCACTCTGGTCCAGCACAGTCCGCTGTGTCACCTGCCGCATGGGTTTGGAGGAGCTCCATTTGATGGCGGGTGCCTCACACAGGGGTCAGAACAGGATGCTTGGGGGCCTGCGAAGATCCAGAGGGAGCAGCTTTAAGGACACCCCATTGTGCTTGAAACAGTTTCATGGGTGCCTGTGGAAAGCAGCCCCCCAGCTTTGCTGGCACCTGAGCGTGAGAAGCTGTGTGCCATCAGAAAACGCCTGCCCAGTCCCTTTGCTCAGCACCCTGGTCTTGTGGCATTCAGGGGGCGCGAGGTGGGCTTGCCCTCCAGCCTGCAGGATCTTGGCCAAACCCTCCTCCAGCTCATTTACTGCTCTCTGCTCCAAGGGGTGGTGTGGGGTTGTGGAACGACTGACCTTTGTAGAAGCAGCTGTAGAGCAAAATGCTTGTTAGTGCCTTGTGTTTTCATGTTTTTAAAGGTGTTGGCATTAATTAGACTAGGCTTAAAAATATATTTCAAAGTTGGTACTCATTAAATCCAGGGATGGTATTTCATGTGATGCATACAATTCCTAAATATCCCTAAACAAGCAACTAATTCATTTTGCATGGTACGACATTCCCTGCATTGCCCTGCATGGTGGTGAATGCTGCTTCCATTGAGGCTGGACTGTCAGTGGGGATCTGCCTTTGGTTCATTCATCAGCAGCAAAGTTTACTACGAACTCATGTTGATTTCATCTCTTCTCCCAAACTGGGGATCTGATGCAATGCTTTTCGCCTTGCAAATAATCCTTACTCATGCAAGTAATTTACATGAGTAAGCGTTGCTCATACAGAGGAGAGGAGAGAGCTAGTTTCCTGTAATTATTTCCCTAGAAGTATTTTGCATTTTCAGACTAATTGGGGGAAAGGAAAAAAAAAAACAAGTCACTCCATAAATGTGTGTCATTTATAATTGCAGAAGAGATTCTTCCAGAAAGTTAGGGGAGGCAGCAGATTTGTTCTCTCTTCATTTTGGGGCAGATGCTGCTGACAGCATCCCTCGAAAGCCTGGTTCTTTCTGTAGGGACTCTCCGTATGTGGGGGGTGCTGCCCCAGTGCAGAAATGTAGCATAGGCTGCTCCAGGCGTGGTGCCTTGGTATATACCAACAGTGCTTTATTGCCACCCCCCTTGAAAAATGTGCTACTCCCTTTGCACAATAATAGTTTTGGGGTTGGGGTTGTTTTTTTGGTTTTTTGTTTTTTTTTTTTTTTTTTTTTTTTTTTTTTTTTTTTTTTTTAGTTAATTAATTTTTTATTTTTTTTTTTTTTTTTTTTTTTTTTTTTTGACAGACATAGGAATCTGTATGCTCTTATTTGAAATGAGAACAGCCCCGTTTTAGTCTCCACGGTGTGTGCCTTATGCTCGTATCTGTCAACACTGGTAATGGCAACACGTTTCAAACATGCAGATTATGATTATTAAAGGGTGCTTTAAAAATCATGCTAATAGCATCAATCTCCAATGTACACTTGCTCAAATTAATTCAGCTTTGGAAATCATGCACACTGTAATAGCAGTGTTAGAGAAATGGCATTTGTCATAAAATATCATGGGTTTGGTAATTGCATATCCACTCTGTATATTTTTATCTCTCTCACCACCAGTAGCATATGCTGGCAAAGGAAGGAGAGGGCAATGGTATTACTCAGAGAAGCCACATGTTGCTAGCCATTAGCCAGCAATCTGGAATATCTGGTCATTTCAGGCAGATTAGTTTTTGGAGGTTATGTTTGTTTGTTTGTTTTGTTGTTTTTTGGGGGGTTGTTGGTTTTTTTAAAAAACTTTTTATTTTTGTTTTATTTCCTTTCCTCTTTCCCTCCCCTTCCCTGTGCATTCAGACTGTAAAATACACCCACTGCTTTCCAGAGTTGCTGTTCCCAGTCTGATCAGTGGCACTAAACATTAAACTCTTGTCTTTGGAGAATAATAGGCCTCACATGGTACACCCTCAAGCATGTTGAGATACTGTGCAGGCTGGAAAATAAAAATGTTCTAATTGTGTCTTTTAAATAAGCATAGGAGTGAATTAATTAGACTATATTTTGTCTTTAGTTGCTTAGTTACACAATAGTATTCCTAAGCGCAAGTAAGATAAATTGGCTCTTTTTGTGCTGCTTGTCCCTTAATCATAATTACTGTATTGCTCAGGAGAGTAACGCATACATAGATTTTGCATTTTTAATAATATTCAAACAATATGCGAATGATATAGAAAGTATGTTCTGATTCAAGCTCTCGTATGCTTTTATTCAGGAAGAAGTTCTACTGCTATGGGAGCAATATTTGCATTAGTTGCTCAGAGATGTAGTTCTGGGAAATACATAATTGAAATATTCTTGCAATGCTTGTTCTGGCCCTTTCATTCGCATTCAAAATAACAATGCCTCAAGTCTCTGAACAGTCATCCACTCTTGATTTAAGAGCTTTTTTTTCTTTGTGTGCGTGTGTGTGTTTGTGCGTGTGCAGTGTGGGTTCACACCCAGCGTTAACCCCGCGCAGCCGAGACGCTCGCGTGATTCATAGTGTCGTATCAAGTTGAGCTTTTTATTTGTAGCTAAAATGCAGTCAGAAGGTCAGATGAACATCGGCATTTTATGGCATTAATCCAATGACCTTAATGCTTGGCAGGTGTCCATGTTTCTATGCGAAGGTGCCAGGGTTATAGATAATAAAAGAGTTTGTTTTCATTTTCTGGATATTTTAATCTTTCTTTGCAAAGCGTAGCCTCGGGTTTGGGGGGCTTGGGGCTACTCCTGGGGGCCAAAACTTTAATGTCGTGCTGGGTTGTTGAACGTTAGCTGCTAATGATGGGCAGATTGATACAGATACTGAACAATGGAAGGTTCTGGCAAGAAACCCCCTAGACATGCTCAGTGGATGTATGTGAGAATTGGCTCCATTGTTCTGCTGTATGAAAAGCAAGTAAATTATTTACAGATATTTGCTAATTAAAGCACATATTGTTTTACCAGCACAATAGAACACAATATAACAAAAGACAAAAGAATAAGCTTGCATAATTTAAACCTGCTAATGCCATGTACTCCTTGTTAAGAAAAATATAATTATGTAATCTATGAGGAAAGCTTTTCGTACTGTAACTGTAGTAGGCAAAATTAGGAATGAATTGCTTGTCAACTTGCCTAAACTATAACAGCTCTTCGAGATCTGTGAGCTATCTGACGCGAAAACATTTTGACTGAAGCCTATTTTCTCTTTGGTCAGAACTTCTATCTGCAATGACAGATATAAATTCAATTTGAACCTCTGGTTGGGAGTGGGAGGAGGGAGAAAAAAACACCCCAGTCACAAAGGAGGAGGCTCACAGTAGAAATGTCATGTCTAACTGCTCACAGCCATCCCTCTGTGCACCCCATCTCCACCCCACTTCTGGCCCAAATGTACCAGTACCCCAGAAAGCATCCTACAGAGACACTGGGTGTTGCTCTGCCCCAGGTCATTTTGTGTGTCTCACTTCAGAATTACTAAGTCGTGTGGAAAGTGCTGCTTGCTAATACAAGGGAAAGCAAAAACCATAGGACTTCACATGCTTCAGCCATGTCCTTCAATTTGGTCTCTTCTCTTGGTTTTGGACCCTGGCAGAAGGGATGAACACGTCAGTGTGAGTTTCAGACAACTCTGTGTAGCTGTGCTTAGGCTGGGGACATACCTGTCACCTGAATTTAACAAGATCATTATAGCCCTTTAAAGTAATTAGGAAAGGATTAATAGATGAAAGGTTCTGCCTTGGCCTCTTTAAAATTCTCTAGTGTGCCAGATAAGTTCCTGAACCGTGTGTGTTTCCCTTCTCAAGGCTCTCCCCATAGGTTCATGGGTGGGGAGCAGTGGTCTGTGTAGGTCCCTGCATGCAGGCACCTCCAGGGTGAAGATCCAGACCCCAGTGGTCAGCTGTACTCCACAAATCGTTTGGGACACCCCTGTCTGCCCTGGGCTAGGGAATGCATGAGGAAATGGCACCAAATGAGGCACTCCGGGCAGCACTGGGGGGAAGGAAAGCTGCCCCTGTCTATTGCCAAGCTCGGGAGCCTCTCATGAGGCTTCCCTGTCATTCAGTGACCCCGCCTGTGGAACAGGAGGAGCAGTTCCCACCTGGCAGAGCTGTGCCCCGGTCCCCAGGTCTGCAGCATGCTTACAAGGGTTCTGCTGGAAGAGCAGGGGAGTGTATGGCAGGAGAGTCCTTTGTGTGCCTTGTAGGGAGGCTGAACAGGGCACATCCCAGAGGCAGGCCTTTCTGTGACACAGCCACAATTTTTTAGCTAGTTTGTGATCCCACAGTCTTTAAAACTGCTGTGTATATTCCCAGCCCACCACAGGCAGCAGGGAGACAAGATGCCCTTACTCTAGAGGAAGTCTCTGAGAGCAGGTCAGTCCTGTAAAAGTGCTGTCTGCCTCTTTAGGGCTGGATATGGTCCCTGAAGGAAGTGCTGCTTGTGATTCTGGAGACCTGGGTTCAAGTTCCTGAGTGACTTCTGCTGAGTGGATTAGGGCTGAATTGAGATGACCTGGTTTCTGCTGCTGTCCCAGAGTTCTGGTAGCATCTGTATGGCAGAGAAGAGCTATGGACTGAAGACTGTGATCAGGACCTTTTATTTTGACTGTGCTGTCAAATAAAGCTGATGGCACTCCTCTCAAACATCCAGGTAAATCCATTCCTACAGGAGAGGTGCTTATTAGCAACAAGCCCCCTTCTTATCTTCTGTGTGTCTGCAACATGACCTCCTGCCCCTTAAAGGGGTCTAGAGCAGGGAATGGGATTCCTGATTCGAGAACTGCCTTGTTACACGTGGTACGGGAAGGTCCTTTTCACCTAAATTGCAAAAAACCTAAAATATACATGGGATGCAAAACCAGCCCAGGATAAGAGAGGCCTTTATGCCCAAATGAAATATGCAGTTCTGTTATCCCTGGTGAATGCAGTCCATAAGAGTCACACTGTATTTTTTGCTCCTGCGGATGAATGTGTTTTCATCAGCAATGTACTGGTTTGTAAAATATGCATCCCCAGCTATCTACTGTGCTGAAGATTTCACAGAAAAGGCTTGAAGATGTTTTCTAATGCAAATCATACTGATCAGATAAATGACATGCAGTGTCTCCTGTAATTATCAGCAGGAGTTTTTACAGTACATCTCCCGTTTCTCTCTAGGCCACATATTTGATGTTAGGAGACAGCCAGGCAGGTGTTTGACTCGCTCGTGCCCTCCAGAATTCCTTAAATGACCTCTGGAAGCAGTGGAGTGAAAACAGTCTCAGCACGTCAAAATTTTGAGATATCTCAGTTGCTGTAATTCTTTTAAGGCTGCCTCAATGTCTCTAAAATATAAATCTTTCCTAGTTATTGGCAATGAGTAAGGAGTTGTGACGTACCGTATGCGGGTGTGCAATCAAGATGTACGACCTCCCCTGTGCTGCCCTGTGACTCCCTGCCTTGTAAGAGTTAATATTTCTTCTAAAAAATAATTATCTGCTTTAAACTATTATAACTACCTGACCTCTTTCCCTGAATGTAAGTATTTCAACCATCTGCTGAGTCAGGCAATATAGCATTCTGTGCTTTCACGAGGCTGTGATGGTTGCTTAGACAACAGTGACATAATATTTAAGCATAACGGCTCTCGAGAAGATGCTGTCCCCTTCTCCCTGGATGACTTCTCTGGAAATGCAAATCCAATATGCTCTTAAAAAAACAAGAGAGGGATGAGAAGGGTTTGTGTCACCATCTTTCTTACCCATCTCCCTATTTTCCACTTGATAGGTGAAAGAATTGTGCCTTGCTTAGAAGTCTTGTAAGACATGCTAAAATTATAGGCTGATTAGATAACCATTTTTATAGAAGCAGTGAAAAAAGTGCTTCTTTCTATAGTCAGTGTTTATTTTGAGATTTAGGCAACGTTGTGGCTGGGATCATTGGTCTATTGGACCACTGACCATTTGTTGGTCAGTGTCCACCTGAGATAAATCTCATTCCTGAGCAGAGCTGAAGTCTGTGCAGGTTGTTTTCTCATCTTGCTGTAGTGGGAAAAAATGATAATTAGAGACTTAACCATGCAATGGAGGCCTCATAAATATATCACTTCAGAACATAGCTAGTACATGATGAGTTGATTTTTGTATAGATAGAGGTATATATGTACTGTTTGCGACATGGGTGGTTTTTCGTGTTTACACTGAGATATAATTATGAATGACATGAAGGTTATACAGCAGATTTCTTTAATCTTCTAAAGGTTTGTTAGTCATGTGTCACCATGTACCTGGTTTTTATTTTTTCAACATCTGTTTTCCTTTGTCATTTCGTTGAAGGGGTTTCTGTAGAAGGGCTGCAACAATAGATGGTAGTTAATATCAGACAGGTACAAGGGCTCCTCTGGCTGGCAGAGCCCTGCAGGTCTCACAGCAACTTTTGTTGTGACACAGGGCTTAACCAAAAAGGTGAAGGACCCTTTTGTTACCTGCTGCTCAAAAAAAAAAAAAAACAAAACCCCACAGTAGTTTGGGGCTGAGCCTTGGAGAGGTTGCTTAAAGATGTGTGAAAACTTGGCAAGGCACCTTGAAATTCCAGAGCTGGTGAGGTAGTTGGTTGACCTCTGTTTGGGTGGCATGGCGGAGGGGCACATGACCTCTTGTGTGAGGAAACTGGCAAGATGTGGGGAAGACAGTCCCTCTGGAGCTGCCTGTGGCACAGGCTCCTCAGAAAGCAGGGGCTGGAGTCACTTGCATTGCCTTACTGGGTGGCAGTGTTTGTGTGATGAGGCACCGAGGTAGAAATGTCCCTGGAGATGCAGTCCCACACTGGTGAGGGCCGCATTGGCAGCGTCACTTGGAGGAGCACTGCAGTCCGATCTGCAGAATTTGAGGCGTTGGGAAGGATGTGGACAATTCTGTCTGAATTGGGTCAAAGATGAGTGGTGAGGGAGGGAGCAGGTCCATCCAGTCTCACTGTGTGATGGGCAGGGCGACCTGAGGCAGGCCCTGAAATGTTTCAGGTAACGTTTCCGTTTCCCGCCAAAAAGTGAACTAGGCTGGGTTTCTATGGTGCCATGAGGTGATCCCTGGTGGTACAAGGGGAGGACAGGGATTTGAGGGTCAGCCTGGTGCCCTCAGGGACAGGGATTTGGGGGCCAGCCTGGCACCCTTAGGGGTGTGGCTACTGCAGGGGTGACCAGCTGCCCTTGGGGACAAAGCTGGTGTGGAGGTGACCGGGTGGGCCTGACAAGGGGCCATCAGCTGTGGAGGGGTGTTCGGCCCAGAGTCCATGTCACGTCACAGGGCCAGCCTGGACTCCTTCTGGATTTTATATTTGTGTTGGGCTGCTCCCTGCTGCCATCCTGGGCACCCCTTTGCACCCTGTGGCTGTGTTTGGAGTCTTGGTGCCATTTTGCAGAGGGCTAAGGGAGGCACAGAGCGGCCTTCTCGCAGTGTTTTTCCCTGGCCCCTCATATCCGTGTGGGGATGCTGAATACCCCATCTTCATGGCCGGACATGCTGCTGCCACAGAAAACTCATGGCTGGGGTGTGCTTTCCCCAGCTCCCCACGAGCTCCCCCTGCTCCTGCCTCTGTAGTCCCCCTCCATGGCAGCCTGGGCAGAACACACCAGTATCGCTTCACCCTTGGTACAGTAAGTCTGGTTTTTTTTTTTTAAATTCCTTTTTTTTTTCCTCTGTGTACTCATCATGTGCGTGTGTGCGAAGGTTGTATTCTCAAAAACAAGTTTATTCATTGATGATGTAATAGCGATTGTACTTTTCTTTTGGTTAATAAATTGTCTGCTCAGCTTACTTTGTATGCCAGCCAAAATTAGTCATACCAGTTCTTGGAAAGGATATGAAGAAACTAGTAATTGAAATCATAATCATTTGATCATGAGAGCTATTTGGAAAATAATATTTTAACCAGAAGCATGTCAGATCTCCAAGTCAGGTTTATGTTTTATTGTTTTTTTTTTTTTTTTTATTTAAACTGCTGCTAAATAGGTTTCTATGGTGTGGAATATTAGAAATCATGTAGTGGCTGGTGATGGTATTCAACGTCATTAAAGAGGACTTCATCCAGAAATTGCCGAGACTGTCGGCAGGCAGGCTGATATTTATATAAATGTATTACTTTTTTCCGTCCTGACATTTAATAATCACCATGTAATAGCTATAAAATGCATAGCAACTACAGCTTTTTTATTTCAAGTGGATGGTGTAATGAAATTGGGTGAAACCATCCATTGAAATTGTACTTTGTAGTACCCAGTGCTTGTTTACAAAGTATTGACGTTTGTCATAAACAGAGATTTAAAGCATCACTGTTATTGTTTGTTGTTTGGTGGAGGCTCTTATGCTCTGCAGCGATAAAGGGAAAGATTTTATTACAAGCTTGCTTAGCATATAAGCGTGCTGTTCACTTCTGACCAAATATTTGTTATTGCACTAAATGTAATGAAGAGGGCTGCTTATGAAACAGTTTTGTATTATATAAGGAAGAGTGGAATATCAGATCTGTTTTTTTACTAGAAATACTTCAGCTTTTGTATTGTGTGCAAGTTGTCACAATAAAGCTTTTTTTTTTTTTTTTTCTTTGGGCAGTATTT
>VZRN01003680.1:11417-44541 GCA_013397935.1 Dasyornis broadbenti
AAAAAAAAAAAATCCGCACGGAGAGAATCAATCGTGCTTTTCCCTTTGTTTAATAACTCAAAGAATTTCTCTCCCCTTTGCAAATACTTCTGTTTATTTGAGAGAAAATTTGGATTCTAGTTCCTTTATTTCAAGAACCTGTAACCTTATTTAGTGCTACAAATGTGTGGTGTGCAAGGTGTGGTGTACAGGCAGCTCTCGTAACAACATAAGTTATTTCTGCTGTTTTAACCAAAAAATCTGTCATATATCTTGCTAGTTATGTATGTTTGTTTGTTTATTTTTTGAGGCTTCCTTGATCCCTTGCTCACTGGAGTCAGCTGTAAAACATTCTGCTTATTCATCATGACTGAGAGGAGTTGATTGTTTCCTGGAAGGTTAAAATCCAGCAATTAGGGCTGTTTAATTTGAATATATGTTCTGGAGGCTAAACTAAGTTTAAGTGCTTTTCTTAGAATGTATGTTTTAGAAGGGGGAAAAAAATTACAGTTCTGATCTTGAAAAAGGTTTTAAGAAACATGAGAATGTGCAAGTTTCTTTTGGTGGGAAGCACATAACATTTATGTAGTATTTCTTTTGGGATTACATCACAGTTTTATTTAATTTTAAGGACAAAAGTTAAATTCAATATTTGTGTATAAGCCAAGGGAAAATGTACCATAAACATAGGAATTTTCTGGTGAGTCAGAGTTCCAAGAATCTGAGATTTACTTAGTCCATTTATTTCAGGACTAGCTATAACCCTTAGTCATCCAGCCATGAATTTTTACATTTGCAGCTAATTGCACCTAAAAAACAAACTTTCCCTCAAGGCTTTGGGTTATACAGAATGTGATTTGGCAACTTCATTTCAAATGCCTTTTAGGATCATTGCCCTGGTCCTAGAAATTGTCTTTAGATCGTGTATATTTGCTTCAAGTAAACAACTAATATTTCCACTTAGGTGGCAAGAGGAATAAATTAAGCAGTAGCTATTCTGTGATACAGAAAAATTACTCAGCCTGCAGCAAGAGACGCTTTTCCAGGAGTCAGTGCAGGGTGATGTTACTGGTTTCTCAGTCATCAGGGAGCCCAGAGTGACATGTTGTATTCTCATCTGATCACTTCTTGTAGGATGAAGTTATTGCTGTTTCAGAAAAAGTTACTGTGAAGCTCGAGGACTTGGCAAAATGGGCACAGTCCGATTTCTCCAAGTGGAAGTGTGGTTTCCGGGCTGAGCCGGTCCAGCCCATGGATGTGGGGAAGAATGGGCAAAAAGAGGCCTTGACAAGATACAGACAATCCACACTGAACAGTGGCTTGAACTTCAAAGATATCCTGAAGGAAAAGGCTGACCTTGGTGAGTATCCCTTACTTTCTCTTTGGGAAGGGGCCTGTGGGTGAGTGTCTTGAAGACAGATGAGCCTGATCCTGCCACGCTGCTGCAGATTCCCAAGGTATGTCTGAGCCTGGGGTGGAGGTGTGGCGATGAGATACCTGTGTGGGATGGGTGGTGATGGTGAGCTCATCTCAAGCTCCTTGGAGACTGGTGTGGGGTAACTGTGATACCTGTCTGCACAGCCTCGAGCACTACAACCCTGAGGATGCGCATACAAATAATGATCACAGGCTCTCCCTGGGGCTCTGCAGGCTAGGGGATCAGGTCAGAGCTGTGCACTGTGGGGAGAGGAGGCTGATGTCTTCCTGAGGCCTCCTGTGACAGGCAGGGATGAGCAAAGGCGTTTCACTTCTCATGTCCCATCTTCCAGAAGCTCAGAGATGCTCCTGGTGCTTGTCCTGACTCCGTACTGTTGGCTCTGTGTCTCATTCAGTAGGGATGTGTCCCTTCCATAGTGTTTCCTTGGCAGCTTTATGTTGCTATACAACACTGGGCTCTGCGAGCGCCCCACTGTTGTCTCCATACAGACGCGCTTTCTTTCCCTCTTTGTTTTCAGAAAGGGAGTTGGTAGCTCTGCTACTTTGGATGGTTGCAGCCAGGCTTGCAGCTGGGGGGCTGCTTTGGTGCGCAGGCACTCGTGCCTCTAAAACCTGCAGTGGATTCCCAGGTCCAAGGGAGATGGGTCTCCTGTTGGTAAACATGGCTTTTTCCGGTATTAGGACTTGGATCTCTAACAGCTCTCAGAGACGGCACTTTGAAGAGTGTACCAGGGACGTTTATCTCCAAGTTTTTAATACATGTTCCACGTTTGAAGAACATCAAATTAAGGCCATGATGTGTGAAAACGTAAGAAATTAAAAGCCTAGCCTGATGTATTTGAGGAAATGCGTTTGTATCTACATGAACAGGAGTGCAGGGCCAAGTTAAGTTTTATAGTGTCTTGACTGGGTTGTCATCGAAGCCAAGTTACATGAAGCTGAAGATCTGTCTTGGAGGATTTATCTTCTGCATCTCATTTTTCTGATCTTATCAAATGGTGAAGTGATTTTGTCAATCTCACGTTTTACCATTAGATATGTAGGTTGGAAGTTTGAAGTACAATTGGAAGTTGATTGGAAGTATTTTTCATTGCGTGTCCAGGGAAAAAATAATCCATGCAGTTCTTTTTTTGTTGTTTTTCTTTTGCTTTTCTCTGTGGTTTCTTCTGGTTCATAATTACATGCAGTAATCTTCTCTGCTATTGCCCTGGTATCTTCTTTACGCACTACATTTATTTGCATTTGTTTGTTGTGTCAGAAGAATCTTAATGTTTTTCAGACAGAACTTTTGTGTGCTAATGTTTTCTTGTTTTTGTTTTCAACAAACAAAAAAACCCTTGTGGTAAGTTACGAAATTGCTATTATTACCCTAGGAGCCAAAGAAAATTATCTTTAAGTCTAAAGCTTATAGTTGCATGTTAAGCCTTTCAGAGTAGGGGTTATACTGAAAATGCTCATGGAATGCAAACTATATGGTATAATTTTGATAACCCCACATTCAGATGTTGCTCATTTTCAGTTGGTGGCTCTGGCTTTATTGTTGGGTTGGGGTTTTTTTCAGTAGAAAAGGGAATTTTGACTAATGTTTGATTATGACAGCCTTTATCTTCATAATGACTGGTTGACAGGAGTGAAACCAAAGGTTCACAAAGACCTAAGCCAATTGGATATGTTGATATAGACAAGTGATCAGCCAATTAAGGGAATCAAAGAAATTTCCTAAATCTAGTACTGAGATGATTTTTTTACTATTTGAAAGAGGCAAGAATGTAAGCCTGTTTTGCTTCCCAGACAAAAAACTGACAAAAACTCAGTAGTGGTGATCTTTGAACCTTGTGAAGCGTTGGTGTCCTGTAGGCAGCCCATGAGCTCTGGTGTTTGTCTCAACTATGGCGCGGAGGTTTAGCACCCACAAGACGAAGATGATTTGCTTCTCTCTTTCTGAGTTGTTGGTCAGGGTTGACATTGCTCTGGGTGTTATCATGTCCCTGGCTGGAGGCAAAGGCAGGAGCATGATGTGCGGTGTCTGAGGCGTTTAAGCTGCCGGTGTTGTCTCTCCTCTGCTGTCAAATGGTGGCTTTACTGCCTGTTGGAACGTGTGCCCACAGACCTTTTCCAATACTCAGCGTCCTGCCAATGGAGCAGCACTTGGCTGCAGTGATCAAAAGATTTATTAGCAATAACGTCTGCAGCAGGTCTCCATCACAATGGGATGGGGTAGTTTTCCCTCTTAAAAGAGGGTTGTATACTGTAAAAGGAGCACAGTGCACTGTCACGCAAAGGTCCCTCTGGTGATGCTTGTGTTTAGCCCTGGCTGTAGATGAGGAAGTTGCTGAACCAGGTGTTGAAAAGGCCTAGATAAACAACGTGATCTCCTGGACCCCCTTTTTTCCTGTGGAACAGCATGTTTCCATTACAGAAAAATCCCATAAAAGTGAGTAGACTCTGCAGCTTTTCCTACTAGATGTTTTTGAATCAAGCTCTAGAAGGTAATAGGAAATTATATCCCTAGAAAAGAGCTCAAAAAAGCTTTACAGGAGAAACAGAATCAGTTTTCACACGCTATCGAGGAGTGGTGAGGAGTGAAATAACCCGGATGAAATGAAAACATGGCTGATACAGAACCAGAGAAGTGTCACTGTGCAAACATACTTAATTAAACACGTTGCTGCTGGGAGCAGGACAGCTTCAAACAACAACCAGGCAAAGTGAGGTCTTGTGTGAGCAGTGTGTAACCTGTGCCATGTGTTCTGTGGCACTTGCTTAGCCAAAACTAAGGCAACACCTGGTTTATCCACAGCCTGTAGAAACCATGAACCTATAATTGAAAGTTGACCCTAATTCAAACGAGGTAGTTCTGTCTCCGTTTTTGTTCTCTCTTTCTTCTCTTTTGTTCTCTTTCCCCTCTTTTCTCTTTTTTTTTCTTCTTTCTTTTCTTCCTTTCTTTTCTCTTTGCCTTTCATTTCTGCAGAAACTATTGGGATTTTTTTTTCTGTAAAAGGCTGTTGTTTTTATCACTGGTGAATTATGCAGAACTTTTCCTTAGGACTGTATTAAATAAAAGATCTCGCAGTAGTATTTTTTTTTTGTGTGAGCTTCAAGATTTCAGCCTGAAAAATGATTTTTTAGAATTATTTCTTTCTGCCTGTTGAGATATTTATGTTATACATTCTGTCCCTTTCTACAAATATGTCAATATTGAATGCTAGCAGTTTATGTCTTAAGACTATTTATAGGTTTCTGAATATTTCTTTCAAATGTTGAGGAAAAATAAAGAATAACAACAATGCAGCATATAAAAATAGAGTTGCTCAGGAATGTATTATTCATAATGAACATGAGAACCTGTTTTTCCAGAAGAATTGGTCTGATAAAATCATTCACTACTGAGGCCGCTAGTTATTTATTTTTGTCTTTAGAATTATTTAGGGGATTTTTCTGTGTAATAAATGGACTTGCATACCCATATTTGGTAAACCAGTGGCAAGTCACCAAATGAGGAATTATTTCATTTTACAAAATGTTTAGCAACTAAGCAATGTAAACACTATCGGTTAAATATGGCAAAGTTGCATATTTGTATTCCTTGGGCTATAGTTTGAAAAAAATTCAAATTATTTTATATAACATTGCTTCTTACAGACTTCCTTTAAGTGAAGTATGAAAGCTGCAGTGTAAGCTTTATTGGCCTATAAATATGTCATTATAGTTGGACTACATTTATATGCTTTGGATTGTTGTTTAAGCCAAGAAAATATGTCTCTACAGGTTGACTTTTTATTGAAACCCTTTGAGGCATACAACAGAATGTATTTTAGGCCAAGGTTATTAAAACAGCATTTTCATTTTTGCAGCAGACTCATTGTCAATTATGCTGCCACAAACTGTCTGTGGATAGGCAGTTATGAATGGTTTCATCTCTAAATGTGTCTTTAGAAAAAGAAATAAAAGATAGAGGAGTCAGAGCTGAAACTGAGAGAAGAGACTGAGGGAAAAATGACTGAATTTAGTGCTCACCAGCTCTATTGGTTTGGATGAGGCTGGGCTGTGGTGCTGCCTAGGAACAAATGGCCCCTGTGCTTGTGCTGGGCCAGGGAGGTGGGAGCTGCTGCCACAGGCTGGCAGTCTGCAACTCTCTGGCTCTGTCATGACAGAGGTCTGGATTTGGTCCCCAAGCTGGCATTGCCACTCTTTTTATCCATCCTCTGAGTGCCATGCCAAAATGGGCGGTTGCGGTTCCTGTACATTGGGCACTCCTGCACTGGCAGTGTTAGTAACGTGATGAGCAAGTTCTGCTGAACTGAAGGGGTTTTGCTGCACTTACTTCTTGTTTGTCCAGGTCCAGCGAGGGGAAACCCAAAGAAAATTTAGCAGTCAGTCCTGTCCTGTCTTTTATTACCCACAGGCATGCATTTGAGGGTATGGAATCTGGATCTTTGTTCCCGTAAACCCCAGGGAAATTAACTACTTCTTCTAGCTGAGGTGTATATTCTAGCAGTCACCGTTTTCTAGTCCGTAGGTGGTTTTCCAGCAGTTGTTTCCTACTTCTCTTGAAGTAGCTCCTGTGAACGCTCCAGCGGAGCTTGCTGGGCAAGGCTGGATGCTGCAGGAGTGGGGCACCTTCTCATTCTCTTGTCTCTACCAGTCTTATAATTTGCATATCTACACTTGGAAGATTGCAGCTCCTCGCTGGATCTTGTGTTGCCATACCAATTGGCCAATCCACAGCAGATTGCAGCGAGTTTGGAAGGACAGACAGAGCAGGGACGAGCTGTCTTACAGGAAGGTGCCAACCCCATGGTCACCTGCCCCAGTGGGCACTGGACTTTTGCGTGGCACTTCCAATTTCACTTGCCAGTGGCCTTGCAGCAGAGCTGACTTCTCCAGATGAAGATAATCAAGTCATAATGTAGTCAAACCATGACATTATCAAAACTGATAATCTGCAGCTGTAGCGTGTTCAGACGCTTGTGGTGACTTCTGATCTGACGCTGACTCTCCTTTTTCATTGTTTGTCGCGTGCTGCTCAGTTCAGGCTCGCCCGGCTTAACTTGATGCAATAATTTTCTGACCAACTAATTGTTAGCTATTCAGAGTACAGCCACTTTGGATACTTTGTGCCTAAGTCATGTCTCTCTTCCCCTCCCATTCTTCTCTGTTTGTCTGCAGTCTTTGCCTCTTCTTGTGCCTTCCTGTCCCCATTGCCCTATCAGAATGCCATTTTGATCTTGATAAAGCTTCTGTAAGTGTCCCATTATTCCATTTTCCCCTCTCTGCCCTTGTGCACCGTATGTTGTTTTTTGTCCTGTGGGTCAGAGTGACCTCTCTAACTCATTTTAACCAGCCCAATTGATACAGTTCTTTTGCCATAGATGAGGCTATTACATGACTTGTCTGTTGTGCTCCATGGAGCCTGAATGGAAAAGAACGGCTCCCTTGGGAAAAAAGAGACTGTGGCCTTGCCTTTTCTTCTGTGTTTGTGCAGCTTCTGGCACATGCCAGCACTACTGCAGCAGGACAAGAGCACCAGCAGGCTGTGGAGCAGGAAGCTCTGTTGGGATGGCTGTTCAGAGAGGCTGTGGAGCAGGAAGGCTTCATTTGGTTCAACACCTTCTTTTGATTTAATTACTGCTTACCTTTGGTGTTAACGTGTTTGGGATCAGAGATAACCTAAAGTGCTGAGCAGACAGACGGAGATAAATATTTGTTTTATTATTGGTCAACCAGTTGGTTTAACAAATACTTGTTGGCTTGTTGGCTTCAGTTGCTGTCTGCTTTTTAAGTGCTGAAAGGTGATGCTGTTGTTAGGTCCAGTGTACCTCCAATAATTCAGTGCTGGAGATGACCCTATCCCCAGTAGCATGTTGGGGTTCTCCCTTGTCCATTGCCCCTCTTTCTTGAGCCACTGCTGCTCTCCTTTGCACCTTCTCCTCCCTGGAAGGAGGTTGGTGGGGTCCTTCTGAGGTTGTCTATCCTTCCCGAGGCCGCATGTTTGCCTGAGCAGTGCTGGGATGATTTAAGTGTTGTTAATTTCCTCTGTTCCCTGGGGAGAGCCTGCTTCATTACAAAGGAAGCATATGGGGGTGACTAAAACATTTTAATATGCAGCACTGGCTATGGAAGCCTTTCATTCACCACTGGATTATGTTGAGCCTCATCTATTTGTGACTCTTGAAAGGAGTTTTAACACCGCACACCTCAAACTTCAGGCATACCTTATCCAAGAGATTTGGATTTCTTATCAAGCTTTGACCTACCTTTCAGCTTTTATAAAAGGGGGTGAGAGTATCACCCCTGGAAATTGAGGATGTGGGTATTTGTTCTTTGAAATGTAGAAGGCATGCCAAGAAATGTAAACAGAATCCGAGGTAAATTCCCTCTTGGTAGCCCCTAACTCCCAGTGGCTGTTCACCACCCATCCCATTCCTGCAGCAGGAGCAAGCTAACATGATTATCAGAATTGTGCTGATAGCAGTTGTCACTGTGTCAGCATTTTCAATTATGTATTGATATGACAGGGCACTTTGCCGTTGGTGTAGAGCATAGCCATTTGCAATTGCAGTTCTGGTCTGTTCAGAATCATCAGAGAAGGAATCACTGCTGCAAAACAAGAGGAGGAAGAGTTAAATTTTACTGCCTGTGAAGCTAGAGAACTGCCCTACGTTCTCTTAAAGTCAAAGTTGCAGGAGTTTGCACCATCAATAAGAGTTTTGTTGCAGTCTCTGGCTGGAATAGGACAGCCTACATAATTGCAAAATAAGTAGATAAAAAATAAGGACCGTTCACAGACAGTGTCAAAGCAGCCAGTGTGGGACAGTGTCCCTTTAAAAATGTTTGATGGCTTTTTTTATATTTGTCTGTTTTTAGCACCAGGATTGACCTTGCCAGGCTGTGTAATAACCCACATGTGTCTGCTCTCCAGGATTTTTTCCCTTCTAGTCACTGTTGGATCTTGCATTTAATTCCTACTGACCATGAGTTTTTGTTCCAGTAACTGGAAACGTGTGTGTCCTGGTGCAGTGCGGCCGTGCTCTGCATCTGACTTTATCTCAATGTCTGCTTTTTCTTTCCCCCCCCCCCCCTTTTTTTTTTTAAGGTTTTTTGGTTTGGTTTTTTTTTTTTTTTAGTTTTTGGGTTTAAAGGGTGCTATTTTCCTCCCCAGCCTTCCCTCTGTCTTCCATCCCTGCCCATATTGTTTCTGGGTCCCAGGAGACCCAGTCTGGGACATCTATTGTTTTGTGTTGCTGCACTTCCCTTGCCCAGCACCATGGAGGGAGGTGATCAGTGGTCTCTGTGTGCCATAGTTAGAGGTGTTGATCCCTCATATATCACTGATGCCTTTTTCCTGCATTGTAGCCTTTCCACACAGCCAGCCAAAAACTGGCTGAGTACCGACATCCGTAAACCAAGCACCTATGTAATGTTGTGGTATAGTTGGGTGGGCCCCAAGGACATCCTCTTTTTCCTGCCTGGCTGCTTTCCTGTGCTGTAATTCTGTGCTGCAGGAGCCCAGGACTGGGAGTCATGCAGTCATCGTTGACTCCAAGTGCTCCGTTAATCAAGTCGGAGCTGTCTTCGTACCAGCCGATGAATCATGCTGGCCTGTGACCTGTGCAGCCGTGCTGAGATGCTCAGGCTCTTCTGTGGGTGCTCTTGATATCACGGCCAGATCTGGGTGTCATTGCCCTCGTAGGGGGAAGAAGAAAAGTCAGGCCCAGTTTATTCACCACCTCCCTTCAAAGTCCTCTCGTGTTGTCTTTTGTTACTCTGTGCCCAGAAAGGCAACTTGCCCTTTGTTTATAGGCACAGTATGTGTCTGGCCTGTCATTATCTGTTTTCCTAACTATCCTAGTCTGATTCTGACTGTGGTGTTGCAGAAAGGCCAGTACTCTTTCTCTGAGGTATAATATTCATCTACTTATAGATGACCAGTCTTTTGTCATGGGAGGTTGTCAGAGAAAGCATCCTTTGTGCATCTGGAATTGAAGGCGGAGATGTAATTTTTATTCCTTCTCTTTTTGCAAAACCATTTGGTGGGACAGAGGCACACAGGAGCAAAAGCTGTCAGTGAATGGCCATGTCAGCATTTATGGAGATCTCAGCAACAGCAGGTAATGGGCCCTCAGCTTGCCGAGGTAGACCTTTGCTTGGGCAAGCAAGGAAAAGTGGGAGATGGGAACACTAGAAAGAACAGGAAGGTGTTGGACAAGATTGTGGGAAGGGGCTTGGCTACAGCAGCTGAGTGGGCAGTAGCAAATGTGCCTTCCCAGCAGGGTCAGTCTGGGGATCTCCTCCAGCCCTGTGTATTGCCTTTGTGAGCACCAAGAGGGGCTCTGTGGGTACACAGGAGAAGACTGTGGTTCTGGCAGCTTTGCCTTTGTTAACTGAGTTTTAAGACTCTCGGTATCACTATTCTGACTGCTTAATCTCTTTTGGTTAGTTTGGGTTGTACTTGTCTTTGCTGGCTTGGTGATCCTTTTGTGATGAGAGCATTGATAGATGAGGGTGTTTGGGAAGGGAAGGGTTAAACCTAGCGTGTGTATAAATTGGAGTGTGGTTTGTGGGAGTGGGTGATAAAGAAAGCATATATTTAAAAACTGTAACAGCATGAATTGTAACTTGCTGGGTAGGTTTTGTGTTTGAGAACCTCGTGGCATAACCTTTATTTACTTCATTTAGTAAAATCTGTACCATGTAAAATAAGTTCCTCCTTAATTTTACTGCTAATAATAATTTGCTTGTAAAAATGAATCCTCAGTGCTGTAAACCTTCAGCTTGGGTTTGTCTTGCTCTGTTACATTGTGAAGGGCAAACAGTTAATGGCATAAAGAAGCTTTTGTTAGTGATAGATAATGTGTATGATTTTAGCGGGAGTATATTTTAGCAGCTTGTGAAAAATCAAGGTGAATTTTTACATCTGTGCACTGCTGCATAATTGATATATGTAAAAGCTGAAATTCAAAATAAGCTTGTAGGAGAGCCCACATTTGAATTTCCTAAACATTTAAATATATGTATCACACCCTCATTTTAAGATGCCAGTTAATGACTTTATGAGCATGTTGGCAGCCAGAGCATTACATGTGGTTTGAGAAATGTGTCTGGATATGCTTGGTAAGCAGTATTGTTCTGACAGTGTACTAAAGGCCATCTTCAATTTGACTGTGCTCTACTTTGTTATGCTGTGAAAGAAAAAGATAATTCAGCAGAGCATTGTGCTGTCAGCTGGAGACGCCACACTTCAGAATACAAATATTACTAGGGATAAATGAATCATTAAAAGAACAGTAGCATAAAATATCTGATGAATGAACTCCAGGAGTCTGTGCTGGAATAAATTTAGCATTCACGGACAGTACCATAATATGTGAAATAATAGTATCAGTTCTACATTCAGATGCCAAAAACATTTATGGACCCAGAATAATTGTGAATTACAAGGCTATAAATACATAGAGGGGATTTGGTGATATCATAATAAACCATGAGAAATTCTCTAGGCTGGTTTCTAATGTTACCAGAACCTTGAGATATATTTACAACCTTGTTCACACTCCTGCAGTTTTAGGGGGCAATTCTCCTCTCACAACACGTTCGTCATTGCCATTAGTGCCAAGGGGAGTTATGCATGTGTGTCACGAGTGGAATAGATTCCCACCCATTTCAAGGATCCTATAACGAATATCTAATTTGAGAAAAAGGTGGGAAACATTCCCTCTCCTCCTTCTCCAAGTTTCCCCACATCCTGTTCTGCTCCTGTGAACAAGGCTAGTGAAGGGAAAATAGGTAAAGGATGACAAGGTAGTTGCTGTGTTCCTGAACATTTTATCCACAGCTGCATAATTTTTTTCACTTTTTATTACTGAGAAACAAAACAACCAAAGCCCAGATGTTCTGGTCCCAGGTTTCTTTAAAGTGCAGGCTAATGCATTTTAAAAGCCTATTGTAAATACCCAGGGAAGGCTGGGATCGTCAGCCTGTCCTCCAAAAGGAGGCTTCATTGTTGTGATACCAGATCCGTGCCTGATAAGAACAGTTAATTAGGAACTGGGGCTGAACCTGACGTGATATTCAAGAGCATGTTCAGCTTTCAGCATGTCCCACATCACCTGTTTGTAATTAAGCCTGGTGTCCCCTGCCTCGCTGAGTTGGGGTAGTGACGGAGTCTCCGCAGGTACTTAGTGTTGTTCACACATCCAGATATTAGGTGGGTTACAGCCCGGCATTGCCAGACCCCTTCCCTTCCCAACATCTCCCTCAGCCAGCTGTGCCGTGTTTCCAGCCTCATCCTTCTCCTAAGTCATCGGCAAAATACGCACATTCAGTGTGATGCAGAGCAAGTCTGCTCAGTAATTCCACATTCCTGAGTGTTGCAGGAGGTCTCTCGACTGACCAAGCCGCAATCTTTCCACTCATCCCTCTCCTGGCTGTACATCCAGGCTTGCCAGGGGGCTTTCGTGGTATTTGCAGTGGGAAGCGCCTTTGGCTTTGTTTGTGTCCTTCCACGTGGTTCCTGTTTTACTTTTTGGGTCTTGGTAGACTCAGCTTCTGTCAGTAGATGAATCACGTCCTTGAGATATATCCTGGGCCTTCCATCCTTGTCAGCTGATGAAACAAAATGCAGATAATTACCGGACCAAAAAAAATAACAGTGAAGTGGCCATAAGCAAGAGGGGGGTCCTTGGCAGCCTTGTACGTGATTTGTAGGTTTTGGTGTGTGTCAGTGATAGGTCCTCACCCAGTTAGTCACTGAGCCTTCATTTGTTTTGATCACTGCCAGTTTACTTCATTGTCTTTCTTGAATTGATGCATGTTTTTGCTATGGCAAGGTCATGGGATTATTGATTACTTGTTTTTGTTAATTACTAGTGACTTTAACTTGATATTCTTTGCAATATCTGTATGAGCTGTTGTGGCAAACCCAGTAGACAGGGTATAATGCAATCCTAATGCATGTTTTCTCTTCAATTATTGTAAAACCACAGTCTCCACTTCTCTTTCACACTGAGTATTTCCAAATTAAAAGCCTTGTGGGTTGAAAATTAAATGTTAAGTTTCTATAAAAATCTATTTGAAGAATCTCGAATGGTGCAGCTCCATCTTAATTTTTAGTTTTCTTATTGCCTCGGTGACCCTTACTTGTGACAGTGTTTGTCACTGTACACTTCCAGTTTTGTTGCACAGAGAAAATAGACTAAAAACTCCTTTTACACGTGTGTTTTTAATCCTCTGCTCAGATACATAAAAATGTGGCTCTGTAAGTTCTGTGGTACAGTAAAAGAAAAAAAAAATAAACCAACCCAAATAATTTTGGCAGTTCAAACGCAGAAACTAAAAATAATTTAATCTGCAGTGTGAACACAGTTTCTTATTTATACTAGCATCTGGCCTCAGGAATTGAATACTCCATTCTTTAAATAGCTTCACTCTGGCTCTTGAATGCTTTGTGACTAGAACATTACCCTACAGTCATACACCTTGTTTACATATTTCTGTTAAAAGGCGAAAGAACTTACAGTACTTCAGAACATTGGTACAAGCTCCCTCCTCCCCTCTCACCTTGGAAAAGAGAAGTTAAAAAGAAAAAAATGCAAGTGGTCTGAAAGTGCATTTTAAATTTAGTTCTCTCAGTTTGCTGCTGGGTACATATTTTACTGTCATTTGTATGAAAAACTGGAAGAAAAATTTTCCAAAGAAAATGTGTGCCTTTCCAGATGCCTAACAGTACTCAAACACAAATTTGTGTACACTTTGTTTGTCTGTTTGTTTTTAATCTGGCAAGTGCCTTTGTCTTTAAAAACACTTTGCCTACAGACAGTGGGTCTTTTTTTGTTACCCATATAGTAGAAATAAGGAGTAGGTCCAGGTCCCTGTGAAGGAAAAATATCAGAATAATGTAATAAAAAGGTAAACACTATAAACAGGTGGCTAATGATTAGCTTCTTGCAATCTTTAGGGACAAAGTATCTTTTTATAGTTTTATGATCCTTGCCCAGCCTGACTTTAGGAGGAATAGCATTTTCAGAATTATATATTTGTAACTTCAGCTAAGCTTTACAAATTTAGTAGATCCCTATTTAGTGTCTGTTGGTGAACGTAAGCTCAGCCTAATATTCTTACTGCTATTTTTTCATTCACGTGTCTTGAGGTGAACCTAGGAGCAGAAGAGAAAATATCCCATTTTTAAACCCTAATCCAGAATCCATTCGTATGAGTCACTGTAACAAAATCATCGTGGTTTGGCTAAAAAAGGCTTCATGTCCAAAGGGAACGTTCCTTAAAATGCTGGCGCATTTCCCACAATGTTTCTTGAATGTGTTTTATATGTTGTCTTTGTGTTATTGTAAGACATCAAAGATCAGATGCTGTCGTTTGGTGTGTGGGAGGCTCCTGGTATTTTGGTGGACTGGTCAGTTTGAATGAGGGCAGGGGGCTTGTCCCTTGAGAAGTGCTCAGCCCCCTCAGCTGCCTGTGCTGCTCCTCCCATGGAGGAGCCTTCAGCTCAGGTAGGGAGAGCATTTCCCTTTCTTGTGGTAACTCTTCCATGCTGCAGCATGGGCTTAGGCTTGCTGCTGTGGTGTTCAGAAACACCCTGCAGCAGTGTGACAGGCAGAGAAATCAGGCCCTGTCTGCCCCTGTGAAAAACTTGGAGAGTAAGTTGTTTTGTTTTTCCTACCCAGCTATTAAAGCCCTTAACAGGAAAGAGCCTGTAGGATAATCATCCCACTTGGGTTTTGGGAGGTCAGTGCTCATTTCTGTAGGTTTTAAGACTAGCCTGGGACACTGAGAACGTCAATGCCTAGGTTGTACTCTACCTCAACTTCCAGCTTTGATCCTCTCATGGTGGAGTGAGAAAGAGGTGGTAAAAAGCTGGACAGGAGCAGGGCTGGATATAACAGTAAGGGCAGCTTCTCTACCTTGCTACTGGGTTTTTTGTTAGCCTTTTCTGCAGGGAGGGTTGGTGCGCATGTTTTACTTTATTTCTCAGACCTGGGCTCTCTGACTTGCATGTAGTGAATGCAAATGGTGCAGTATTTAGCCCTTGGTGATTCCAGATACCATGTGATTCCGAGGCACAAAACATTTGATTTATTGGGTAAAGCCTATTTAATATCTTAAAAGCATAGAGTAGGAGATCAGATGTGAGCATAGCAGCCTTAAAATATATTCCCTGACAACATACTTAAGAGTGTTTAGGTCTGTATGAAATATACAGGAAATGAGGCCAATTTTGTCCCTGCTGTTTTGATGGCAGAGTGCGCAGCGGAGACGGAGAGAGTGTGGACAGAAATTCATGTGTTTGATAACGTGAGCCCAGCATATTTGCACAAATGGAATAGGAGCATTTTTCACCCTCAGCAGCAGAAACTATTGGTAGTTTCTCTGCCTATTTGAGAGACTATGATCAGATATATCAGCAAATCCGTGTAAGTTAACATGAAAAGTCATTCCCTCATCTCTGGCCGGTTGTGTACAGTGTTTGCACAAAGCAGTACCTCTTTGCCGTTTCTGCTGGCTTGGGGAAGCCCAGAGAGCTGATTCTTAAGAACCAGAGATGAAGACAGACTGCTGTCCTCTACCAGACTGTTTTTCCCTCATCACCTTGTAGGTGAAGTCAGCCTAACTTTTACTCCGAGAATGTGCATTTACTCTGAGAATGCTTGTTAAGTGTTGTTTCTAAAACAGGGGACTTTCATGAACAACAAAGCAGAAAAGCAGTTACCAGAAGGACTTGTAATGATTTCTGATCATGCTAATGTCTGACCATTGTCTTCTGCTGCAAAATTAAATTTTCTGGTTTTTTCCCAAGAATGTCAGACTGCTTAGTGTATGGCTGGTTTTCTTAAGGAAGCACTTAGCTTTCTACTTTTTAGGAAAACAATGCAATTAAAGTTCTTATTTGAAGAGGAAGATTGTGCCAACAGTGCTTGGAAATTGTGTTGTCTAGGCTGTAAAAACATTCTGAAAGCATTGTTTATACCTTGTTGGGCATGTGGCAAATTTCCTACTTTAAAGTCGTGTAACACTTCTTAAGCAGCAGGTATTTTTAGTTAGGCAAGTTACAGAAGTTTTGCAAATGTTTGTTTAGGTGGGTAGAAACTTAGAAAATACACCGTGGCTCAGTTTTCTCTAGTTTTTACAGTGGTTTTGTCACTTACGCTTCTTAAGGTTGTAGCATCTTCAACTGCAGCACAAGCCATCAGGAGACACGCCCTTGTCACACGGGGTGCAAGGAGTGCCCTAAAGCTCAGTGGGGCTGGCAGGGCACTTTGTCTTCATCTCTGAAGGTTGTCAGGACATGACAGAATGAGATGGTAATCACGTAAAAAATGGGACTCCAGTTTCCATTTTGGTGCTCCTTTTCCTTCAGAGTATGACTATGGATGGCATGTAGGACAGTTTTGTGTGTGCCTCCTTGAGCTTTTTGCCCCAACTATCTGTAAGAATTTCTCACCATATCCATTTCTCAGTCAGTTCTCTAACCACTTTGCCCAAACTGAAATAGGAAACAAGGCTCCTTGGAGGAGCATTCTTTCAGCTCGTGAAGTGACTCCAGTTCCATGCCAATGATTGCTGACTCCAAAGCCAGGAAACCCTCTTGTGTGTAATGGCCCGAACACAGAGACCAGATTTATATCAGAGTGGATCCTCAGTTTCCTTTGGTGCTAAAACTTCAGCCAGAATCTTCCTAATGGCTTCAAGCTTTTCTTTTCAAACAATTAGTTTACCTACACAGCTGGCATCAGAAGTGCAGCTGAACATAACAGACTTGATTTTTGCTTTCCAGGATGAAAATGTTGAGGTGGCAGTCACTGCTAGGCTCTTGGAAGCTCAGGCCGTCCTGCCAGTGTCTCAGAACTAATGTCCTGGTTTATCATCCCATGTTGCTGGCTAAGTGCTGTGTAATTCCCATTGAACTTGGAGACCCAGTGCAGCAGAGCTCAGATGATGCACTCTTGCAGTGTCAGGAATCCACAGAGCAGCAAAGAGCAGCTTCTCTGGTATTGTTAGACTTGACTGTGAGGTTGGGAGTTTGGGAGAGCATTATTTCAGTCATTGTTTAACTGCCAGAGATAGTCACACTGAAGACCTTGCTGTGGCACACTCTGGCTTTAGTTAGAAAAGTTTGTTTATTTTCCCTTTCCCTACTAGTTGTGACTTTTCCAGATTTTACTTTCTGGATACCATCCCTTCCTGTTTTCAAACCCTCTGATATTGCAGGCTTGAATTGCAAGGGTGTTTTAGCATCCCCAGGCTTGTCCTCATGCTGGTGCAGGAGGAGGCAGCCTATGGGCCAGGAACAAAATGCTTGGCATCTCTCAGAAATTCCCATCTCACTTGCATCTGGTATGAATGCACCCTGCAGTTTATTGACTTGCTCATCATGAGCACGGTGGTTACTGTGCAGTAACTATTCTTTTGCATATTCTGTTCTTCCTGGGAATTGTAGGAAGTAGTGCATCAGTTGAGTACTGATGAGAATGATTAGATGAGAGTAAAATGTTAAGGGTCATTAAACAAACAAACAACCCCACCTTCATTTTATTGAAGGTACCTATAAATCTCATCAGTTTTCTGCTTTACAGGCAGTTGACCAAGGATCTGTGTGAAAGGGCGGGCTGTTAGCTTAAGGCAACTCAGACTGCTTTAAGCGGCTGTGAACTACTTTTATAGTTCTGCCAGTCTATTTCATTACCAGAAAGTGAAAGTTCGAAGTAGGTCCTGAATCTGGTTTCTCACATGTGAGATCATTTTGCTACCCGTGACCTAGAAACCAACAATGAATGTATAAATTACAGAACAGAAGAAAATTCAGAATTGACTGTAAGGTGAATGGAAGTTGAATAATTCCCTGAACTTCAACTGTGAAAAGAAGAAAAGATCACTGAATTCTAAAACAGACTTCAATATGGACAAAGAAAATGTTATTTTAGTATAGATTAAACTCATGACTAAGATATAGAGGGATTATTGTGTCTGTTTCAGATGTAATTTCATGCCTGAGAATTTACATTGAAGGCAAACTGGTCTGGATCACATTAGCAAAGGCCCTGTTTTGCTGTCAGTTTAATTAAATGGAAACTGCTGGCAAGGAGACCCGAGTAGGTTTATAGAAGAAATACTATTTTGTATGTTGGAGCAGGAAACTGTTAGGTTTTCCAGTTTGAAAGGGACACAAAAATTAAACCTGTGATTCATTCTTGTTTACAAACTCCCAGCTAGTATACAATGACCTTAGTGATAAATTAGCTGTAATTACGCATTATATGAGGTGGGCTTTACAATAGCTGCAGACTTCATGGTTATGAAAACCATGACCTTTGACAGGGAGGTTAGAACATGAAGTTTTTCCAAACAGTGCCTAGATCTTCAAAAGTATTTGTATTTCCTTCCCTGTTTCATGTGAGTAGATTGACAAGATGTGTGGTGGGTGTTCTGTTTGCTTGCCGCAAGATTGTTGTCACGCAGAAACCCCCCAAAACAAAAAAGCCCGCCCTTCAGGAACATTGATTTATCTGCTAACTGTGTCTGGCATGCTGCCTTTTGGCTTTGATTTCAGAGAGAAACATATTTGGTTGCTTTAATAGGCAAAAGCACTGAACCTGACTTGTAGGGGAAAAAATTGTTTTCTTTCCCTTTTTCAGTTCTGTTTATCGGATCCTGACGTTCTGTATCGTAATTGTGCAACAGTTCCAAGTTGGAGTAAAGAAAAGTAGAACTGGATGTCAGGCTCCATCAGCCTCATTATTTGAGAGCCAGCTTTTCTGGGTGACTCAGTGGGACTGAAAAGGCATGTTTATGCCAGTTAATAACCACCCTGTGACACCAACTCAGATGATATCAAATGCTTTTTTGTTCTCAAGAGTTGTTCACATCACCTATTTATATCTCCTCTTTTTATTTATGTTGTTTTTTTATCTTAGAAAGTTTTGCTGAGCTGAGTTGACTTGCTTTTCCCCCTCAGATCTGTTTGTTCACTCTTTTTTTTCTTCTTATAGTTATATTGAAAGAGGATTTTTTTTTCCTGTATTCTTTGACCAAGGAAATCCAGGTTTTCAGCTGCTTCTCCAATTTGATGCCACAGTGTTTGAGAGTAAAAGTTGAGAATTTGAGAAAGTAAGGTTTTGAATCATGTTACAGTAATTGTATAATTTATTCTGTATGTATACACAAACAGTAGGTGATTACACAGACATATGCTGATGACTACACAGTCATCTCGGGTGAAACTGCACGTATCTGTGTGTGTGTACATGCAACTGTATACTCTGCTGCGCTCCGGTACCCATAAAGCACCTGGCCAGAAGAGTGTATTTTTGAAAGACTTAACATTCTTCTCATAAGTATCAGAAGTAATAAAATACGTAGCTTGAGACCTACAAAGATCAAAAGAGAAAGAAGGAAGAAGAAGAATTTTAAAAAAATCTGTAATAGCAGCAAGAGAAACAGAACAAGGAGATTGTTGGGAGACTTCTGTCCCTCGGAATGCAATGTATTTTTTCAGGGAAGCTGTAGGAGGAATCCATGTTTTAATATTAACTTCAGTCATGCTGTAGCCCAGTGCCTCCAGTGAGCATGAAGCTCTGCATGGCTGGAAGGTAGGTGGAGATGAGATTTGGAAAATGGTTGTGTAACTGTAGGTGAGGGAAGAAGCTCTTCAGCCACCATTAGTGTTCTTACCTCTCCCAGTACCATGATGCAGTCCATCCCAAAGCATCTCCTGGTGTGTTCCTGCATGGGTGCTCACCTCTGCTTGGTCCTCTGCCTCAGCTGGGCAATGATCTCCCGAGGCCCAACTCCCAATGGCAGTTGCCTAACAATAATTAAAAATAAACCAGCAAGCAGCAAACTCTCTTCACATTCAGGGGCCGTCCATCAAAGCTGCTCACCAGCCCTAGCTAATGTGTCCTGGGGGTAGAAAAAGAGAAGAAAGGGTTGGTTAGTTTTGATCCAGGCAGTGGTGAGGTAAGAAGCGCAGAGAGGTTGGGGAGGAGTTAGTAAATTATTTTGTGTGGATAAGTAGCAAAATACTTAACATTCTGGGACAAAAAATGCTCAGTTCGCTTTGCTTCCACTGCAAGGAGGTACTTCAGCTGTCTCCCTAGAGCTTCTAGCAGGACAGACTGCCCTAGCGGTGATATTGGCCCCTGAGTCCCTATCCCACCAGGCTTTTGGCTGGCTCTGGGGAGCTCGGGTCGCTTTGTCTCTCTCAGCCTGGCTCTCTGCTACCCTAGTTCCAATGGCTGCAATGCAAGTGCATCCTTCGTACTATGGAATTGCGGGATTCCTTAGTGGAGCTTTGCCAGTTGTGTTGGAAAGCTGTAAGAAAGCAAAATCTTGGTGGAGGAGGTGCCTGTCAAGGCAAATAGAAAGGGGAAAAGACTTACCCAGTTGTAGTGGTGGTAAGACTCAAAGCCGGTAAAAAAATTCAGTCTTGAGAAAGTAAAATGAAATTCTTTAACAGCTAGTTTATTTTAGTTTTTCTTTTCCTGTTCTGCTTCGTGACAGAACTTCAAATAATTATGTTGATTTATGATTACAGGTATTTTAAAGCTGCAGTATGCTGAAGCAAAGCAATGCCAGCTTATTGTTTCTGGCCCTATCCAATTATACAATTGAGTTTAGGCATGTAATAATGTTACAACAGAAATATCCATCATGATGGATTGAATTTCATGAAGTACAACACAGGAATATTTATAGCTCCATTCTTAAAGCCACTTTTGAGTCAAAATATGCCTCCTTGGTGTGGCCTTTAAAAACAGGAAAAAATCTGAAACTTTTTTCAGTCTAGCCCCAAACATACCACAACCCATTGCCTACACAGGAAGGGGGGTGTAGGTTGATGATAAGCAGAAAATGATAGAATGGAGTAATTATTTCCGCTAGAAAATGAGGATCCGGCATTATTTGTACAGTAACACAAAGTCATTATTTGGCTATGCCACTGTAATGAAACAATAAAGATCATACTTAATCTAAGTATCAATTCTGAAGAGACTTCTTGCTCTCCCTGTACCATTTTAACTATTAAAACAAATTTGAATTGCTAGTCTGGTTTCCCACTGTTTTTTAGCAAGCAGAGTGGGCAAAACCTCCCCTCCTCCCATCTCTGTTTAAACGCAGACCTTTGGCATTCCAGAAATCTGACCTTGTTTGTAGGGAATGGCTCGTTTTTCTATAATGTAATATGAAGCACTCTTGTGTTTTGATTCCATGAACTAGAGAGTTTAATGTTCCAGCTTGCCATGATAAGGATATGATCTGGTTAGAGATAGAAACACTAAAGGAAATTAGCTATTGTACTATTCTTTAACATATTGTTTGCCTAGCAGTTTCATTTAGAATCATTTGGAGTAATCTTGGAGTACCTTTTTTAAAGGATTCTTTTTTTTTTCCTTTTTCTTTTTTTTTTTTTTTTGGTGTTGGCCCGGATAAAAAGTGGTGCTTTAAGATATTTCTCCTAAAATAAATGTGAGGCCGCCTCATTTATAGTCAGCATGCCTTGATTACTTGCAGACATGCTGGAAATTTACATGCGCTTTTCTCCATTATAAAACACTGATCTGTTCAGATCATTAGCTCCCTCATGACTAGAGTTTGGCAGCAAGCCAAGGCAGGCTAAATCTGTAGCTGTAAATCGTGAGTTGAAATAGCAGAAAGTGGATTTGTAACTTAAAAAGTGTAAACAGTTTGGAAAATGAAGTAATTTTAGAGTATGATTGATTGCCTTAAGACTGCACTTTAAATTAGCCCAGGGTCTCCACTGCAGATATAGGCACTAACTGCTCATTATATATTTTCACTTTTCTTTGGAACAATAGCGTTGTTGGTAGGCTTCGAAACAATGTATGCTTCTCCTGGAGTGACCTTTGAGGAAATGAATAGTTTTATTGTGTGTCCATTACTTTGCCTGGAACAACATTTTTGAGTTATTAATTTGCTGTGGTCTATAAATAAAGGAATCAAAATGCGAAGCAGCTGTATTATGATGCATATAGTTCATCAAACTTGTGCTTAAACATCACCATTTGAGATTGGTAATGCACTGTATAAATTATTTTTTTCTCCCCTCTGAAAAATAAGTAGTGTTTTGCCTAGCCTGGAGATTGGTCCTTGAATCTCATAGAAGTAAAAATTATTATTTTTAGCACAAACAAGTGGTGAGTGTTTGGCAGGCTGGTACACTGCATTCCCTCTTTCAAGGACCTTGTTTCACTTAATTGTGTGTCCATGGGATGTGGGGCTGTGGGCTTAAAGGGAAGGAGTCATTGAAGGGTGCATTCAGGAATGTGGAAAATGTTTGCTGGATTTGGAGTGTTGGAAGTTTAGGGCGTCATCTGCCCAGCTCGGTCTGCCCTGGTCGAGAGGAGTAAATGGTGGGTGATGAGCAGCCTGGTGATGGAAGAATGCAATGCCGTGTAGTATCTGGTGTCCTGTGAGCTCTGTTTGCAAATGGTGGCTGAACCATTTGCTGCTCTTTCTCAAAGAGACACAGAACCCATTGATAGTGCTCCTGCCTACCCAGGCTATCTGAAGTCACAAAGGTCTCTAGTGTGGAACAACCAACACCTCAGTGTAACTTTGTGGGTGTGGGCACATAGCTTACATGTATGTGCTAAGCATTGAGATTGTGTGCAGCTGGGACTGTGTGCTTTGACCGTGTTAGAAATTAGGAATGTAAAGCTATTAAACTGACATTAGTGGTGGTTACAAATCACAATAAATAGCTCTGACTGCTTGAATAGGATATATAATAAAAACTCTTACAATTTTGTATCAGTGTGTTTTTCATCTCTCTCCTTGTCCTAGATTTGGTATCTAGCGCTCAGCAGATACACAGCTCTGTTTTGTCGTTCTTCTGGAAGCTCCTTTCCTAGGGAAAATTTCTTTCCTGATGTTATCACCCCTCCTTGATCTTCTTTCCTTTCTCCCTCCACGTTTGAAATGAAGATTTGCACTTGTGAAAGAGGTATGGCTGAGAGGTCTGAGCACAGGTCTGGGAGCCAGGACCTGCTGAGCGCTGAGCTCAGTGACTCATTCAGTGGCCTTAAGCAAGTCAGAACATCTCTGATGAGGTTATTTCATATGTAAAACAGGGGAAATAATACTTATCTGTCTACCTGCCTCATAGGAATACCCTGAGGACTAATTAGCGTCCATTAAGTGCTTTGAAATAGACAGTGCTATCTATTATTAGAGCAGGTTCCAGACTAGTAGATCGTGTGTTAGGATTGTTTCCTACTTGGGAACCTTCCTCTCCGCTGGGTGTGGGACTGAAGCCCATCGGGAGCAGAGCACAAGGCGCCTGGTGTTTTCTGGAAGATTGGCAGGGTTCTGCTGGGCCCTTCCTAGGCAGGTTCGTTGGAGAATTGACGCTCTCACTGAAAACTTGGAAAGAGAGTTTGCCTAGAGAAAAGAGTGGGAGGATACTTGCTTGTTTTCCTCAGCTCATAGGCATAACTTGTCCTGAAATCCTTTCTCACCCTGCCTCCACCTGAGGCCTTTTCAGATAATTCAGGTAGCACAGCTTCTCCCCTTTTCCAGGGATGGTTTCCTGGTCCTGCAGAAGAGGAAGAGAAATCTTGTGTTAGTTCTCAGGAGGAGCATGGGGCTGGATTGGTGTGTTCCCATCACAGGGAACTCATTCAAAAAGCCATTCCTCTTTCTTGAAGAGCAAATGCTTGTATTCTTTCCCTTCACTGGATAACAGACTCCTCTGCAAAGTCCTTAGAAGGAAAAATCTAATTTTGGGTATAGGATCCTAAACTCTGCAGGTGTGTGTCTGCTGAAGTCTGCGAATCTTTTCATCATCATAACAAGGAGGGTTGTCATCTGACCGGCAGCTCCTTTTGTTCTCTGGTGCATCTTCTCTCACCATATACTTTTGTACTTCTCTTAGAGATGCCATAATAATAATCTAGTTCAAAGAACCCAGCCCTGTTCTCACTGAAGCCCACAAGCCTGGTCTTTCTACCAGTGAGACTAGGACTCAGTCCAAATTAACTGGAGAGAAGCTTTATTTCTCTCCATTTGCTCCTCACGCGTCTCTCAGGCCGTGAGTAATTTGCAATGAGACAGGAAAGCCTGTGAGAAATTTTCCAAGGGAATTTTCTCTATTTTAATAATGTTAATGGACTTGCTTAACACTTCATCAGCTTTTTCAGTGCATGTTGCTGGGATTTTGGTGCTTTCTGATTTTTCTTCAGTACCAGAAGGTGCTTACCTTAGAAATGGGACTGAGGGCTCATATGAGCATTTGGACCCATGGTTGAACGTTAGTCCTGCAGAAACGTTTTTGCACAGGTATCGGTAGAAACCATTTTGGGGAGGTTCTCTGCCCCTCCTCTTGTGCCTGCAGGAAGGGAAAGGGATCAGGAGCAATAGTCCCACAAGCTCTCACATGCCTGCAAACTAATTCTTTTTCCGCAGAAATGAGGCCTTGCCCCAAGAAGACCTAATGATACAACCGTGGTCACACAGGAAGGCCCTGGCAGTGCTGAACTTCAGCACTATTGGTTTGTCTTATCCTGCAGGTCACTCAGCTTTTGGTCCTTGTATCCTAGACAGGGGAGTAAGTTAGCGCCCTTTGCTTTTAGGCCTTCTTCCTATTACTTCTTTTCAGCTCCAGTCTACTTTGTTGCAATGCAGAATAGGATTAAATGAGCAACCACAGACTTGTGAGCAACCACAGACTTACTCATATGCCTGTAACAGCTTTTAAAGCTACATTTGGGTTGTTTCTCAGAGCAACAATGTGGGGGTTATTTGGTGCAACATGAGAAGTTCAGTTAGGAGGTGAGGGTTCCCAAGTAGCTGGAGAAGTGTGGTACAGGGCAGTTGGGTTCATGGCCTGGAGTTCGGCAACTCCCATCTTGCCTTTCTTCATCGTAGTCTTCATGTTGAGTTTCATCTCATCACTGGGAAGGAGGGGAACCTGAGTGAGGTTCTTATGGGGAACAAATGTGTGCTACATTGGGATGAGATAGAGGACAGCAAATTCTTGAAAAAGTATATATGACACTAGTGTTTTTGTAATTGCTTTTTTTCTTTTTTTTTTTTTTTAAAAATGGCATCGTGTTTGTAATTCCAATTCTGTGCCGCTCCTGGATTTAAGCATTATTATACTGCAGATGATAACACGAGTTTATCTGTAAAATTCTTTAACTGTGGTTTTTGTTTCCCTGCTTGACTTCTTTTTCTCTTCTCGACTTTGATTGGCTTCCAAAAAAGTTATTAACATGTTGCAAAACAAATACAAGGGACCACTGAAGCTTATTAAAAATGGTTTCTTTTGTTCATATCTGGCGGTTGACAAATTGTCTTGTGCTCTATCTTATCTGCTCCCGTGTGAAAGGTTACATGAGAAAATGGCTGCAAATAAATTGCTATTGAATGTTGTTGAAGACTAAGCATACAGCTTCTCTATTAAGGACCTCTTTTAAAGCTCTCTATTCAGACTCCTCCCTGCATGTCTTTCTAACACTTGTCTGTTATATTATGTTTGGCACAGAAGGAAACATTAAATAGAAAAGCAATGTCTGACTGTGGTGTTTCTAGACCCTATTATCCCTCTGTCAAATGTCCACATGAGCAGGGTACAATTTTTGTCTATATTGATGATGATTTTTGAAGGTTTTACTGACTGTCCTCATAGTGAAATGCTAGAAACAAATGAAATTGAAAAGCATATTTTTACAGCTTTGGAAATCTTACTTAAATCAGTGTAATGAGACGCACTCAGTAAAATGTAATTATTCTCACTTCTCCATGTGTCAAAGAAATCAGCAGTATGGTTAGGGAGCGGAGGGTTACAGTGAGCTTGTTATTTTTATACAGAGCCAGATACTGCTTGTGTGCAGTAAATTGTAAATAGTAGATAATGCAGTTTCTATGTGTATTAAATACCCTGCAAGAATTAACGGGGTTGTTACTTCATTAAGGGTTTCAAAGAGGGCATAAACGTCAAAAGCAGGGCTTGACTGTTTAAATCACTGGACCATTTCCACCCTCCACCCCTCGTGTCACTGCTCTGGGACCGGCAGCTTCTGCCACTGCTATTTCGAGGAGGGTGCAGTTCCTCCAAATTTTCAGAATGATAGTGAAAGAGCCCCGTGTGAGACACCAAAATAAGGCTTTTGACTCATCCTTCTGGGTGCAGTGGAAAATGAAGGCGGTTGATTCTGCCGCATGGAAGAGGTGGTGAATCAGTCCCTTATAAGTAAGGCTGCATTTCCTTGTCTGTCATTTATGTTTGAATGGTGTGCGGAGGTGAAAGACAGAGGAGATGACAGAAGACCTGGTTAGTCTGATATTAAACCCAGTAACTCAGTTTAACTCTCAGCAACTTTCCACTTCTTTTCAGTTTTTCATGCTTTAAGATTTTCCCAGGCAAGTATGGATTTGTCATGGGCCTCCTCAGCACAGGAGGCAAATAACAGGCCATGAGTTTAAAATTCATCAGTCCAGAGAATATCTTGATGAAGAAACAGTTCAGTCCTGAGCACCAGGCTGGGGAACCTGTTACATCTTCAAGCTTATTGTTCCAATGGTTAATTATCACCGCTGTAAAAATGTGCGCCCCTCTCTTGCCAGGGGCTCTAGCTGCATGTTTCTCTGCCAGAGTAGAGTTTTTCATTCTCCAGTATTTTCTCTGTACAGTGCTACACCTCAGAAAGGGGGACCAAGACATATGATCATAGAAATAGCAATAGTAATACAGAGGATGAGAAGATGTTGTAGGGAAGGTTAGTGTATGTGGGGATGTGACCCCGCCTCACAAAGGTGCTGTAGGGAATGTGTAACTTCAGCCTCAGCAGCAGTACTTGTGTTCGTAGCGTAACCCCCATGCTCAAGTATTTGCCAGGATCAGGCTTTGTGTGTAAGTACTGAAGTGCAGTTCAGTGGTATGTTGGATGGTGTTCAGAGATTACTGAAAATGGTGCACTAAATAGCACTTTGAATTGCAAAGTGCTGGTTCAGTTTTGTCTATGAGAATGATAACACTTATTATCTGATTGTTCCCTGTGCAAATCTCACCTCAGGAAAAATTAAATTATGTTTGAATTCAGCTAAAGCAAAGTATATCATTATTTTCTTTCGCTATTAAAAGGGATTTTTACTGTTTGTTTGTTAAAACTGAAGCAGCTGCCGTGTTAGAGCCGTAGATGATTTAAAAGCAAATACAGAGGCAGAGCCATTTACAGTACAATTGGCTTGTTTAATGTGATTTAATTCCTCTTGTTGGCTTCGTCATATTACCAAATTATGTTTTCAGCTCCATCCCCTTTTTAATTCTTTCTTCTTTTCGTTATCAGCAGAGTTGAAGCTGCTTATCAGTAACCACGACAACCAGGATAAATACTTGTTTTAAAGCTGATGCACATTCAACCTGAATGGTCCACATGACCCAGAACATTCAAGAGGACAGGCAGCATGTGCTCCCTTCTACAATCAATCTCCCCCTTCCCCCCATCTCCATCTGCTGTAGAAAGCTAATAGGGCAGTTTAAAAACCTTTTACATCAGAGTGGTTTTCTGTAGTTGTCCATGGCTGTTTGGACATGGAGTGGCCCACACCTGTGACCTGAGAAGCAAGGAGAGGAGAAAATTTTGGGAGGCAGGGAGATGATTTCACAGACATATCCCCAGTGTTGGCTTCCTTTTCTAAGACTCCTCCAGCTGTCATCACGGCAGTCACCTGCCTTCGGGGGGAGAGTGAACTGCTGCTCTGCAAACCCTTCGTGAAGGGGAAGAAAATCCCGCCTGGGCAGCAGCTAAATAAAATGAAGGAGTGGCTGGAATTGTGTGGGACAGGAAAGATGGTTGTGGTAGGAGAGAAGCCTCAGCACAAAGCCACCCTGTCCATGCCCTGTCTCTGGTGGAGGCAGGCAGGCAAGCTGGCTGGGGTGGCCAGAGACAGTCACTTCCCTTTTGAGGAAACTTAGGGATCTCTCACTTACCCAGAAATTTCCCAGCAAGAATTTCTGCCTGGCCTCTTTGCTCTCTCTCTTGCTCTCTAAGTTGCCTGATGCTGTAGAATAAATCCTTTAAGCTCTCTCTGTCTCCGTTTCTCTCTCTGTGTAATGGGGATAATAATTTTTACTCATCTCCATAAAGCAGTTTGAGGCCTGTGGATGGAAGGGTTATATAAAAACTGGAAATGACAATTGTCAGTCACTCTTCTTTTGAGTCTAGAAACACCTCATAAGGTTTATGAGGCACTTCCTAAGGTGCAGGAGGATCCTGGAAGTGCAAGGTTGGAGCTGCAGTTATGAGGAGCTGAATATAGGATTAGGGTCTGAAAAAGGATGTGGAATGCCTGGTTGGAAACTTTTTCAGTATTAAATTTCTTTTGTCTTCTTCAAAAATTGGATTTAGGATTTGAATTTCAAGTGATTTAGCGAGATAAATGTTACAGAAGATTTGATTATATGGACATACTCTTAGTCACTGATCAACATTCTTGGGTTTGTCTCTATTAAGTAGGTGTAGAACAACGCTGATCCAAATAACCAAGTGTAAAACCATGTGCTTTAAGTACGTATTAGATGATGCTGTCTTTTTTTCTTTTTAAATGACTGTACTGCTGTTCAGTTGAACAGTAGTTTCAATCTCCAGTAGATTTGTAAGTATTCTCTTTCTTTCAAATGTTAAACTAATCTTAGGAATTCTTTGAAAGGCTGATGCTCTGCTGGCACTGTGACAGAAAACGGAGGGCTGGGGAAGTGGCACGAAATTCTGAGAATTAGCTCTGTTTCCTGCTTAAAAGGGGAGAAATATCTGACACATGCAGAAAGGCTGCACGTTTTATTCTTGATATTGGCAGAAATGACTTCTGCCTTTTGATCAATTTAAAAGCAGAATCAGGCAGGCAAACGCCCATGTCAGAATTACGGGCAACTTGTTAACATCATCATTATCTGGTAAACATAAATGTAATCACTGTGTTCGTAACCTGCAACACGTTGCCTTTGTTCTTGATTGCATTAGCATTCAAATAGAGGGGGGTTCTCAAAGCAAGGATGAGTAGCATGGGTCCTGCCAACCTAGAGGTATCCCTGTTGTGTCAATAATTTACCCAAATTTATTTAAAACCAAAACCACAGATTTCCTGTCCCATCTCATGTGGCTAAATCATTACTGTATTTGCATTTATGTGTGAGAGAAATACGATTCTTAGATTAATATTTTTAGGTCTTGTGATTAATTAGCCAGCTGAGGCACACCAAGTGTCTTTACTAGAGCGAATAAAGACTGTGGGAATGAGAAGGCAGAGTGGATTGGCAGAGCTATGTTTGAGAAGTTTTCCCTAACCACTGGAGAGAGAGTGGATGGGTGTGCTAGAGCATGCCTTGTGATGATGATGCAGCTACCTGAACTTGCTCAGCTGCTGCTCCTAATGCACAGCAGATTTGCACTGTAGGACATGGATTCCTGCTGTGGTTCTTAGCCTTGTGTCTGCAAAGAATTCAGTGTGAGAAGTGGTCAGGCCTGAGCCAGGCATAATCCTCCCATGAAGGTTGTTTCGTTGGGAGAGCTGTCCTTTCCCGCACAGGGGTACCTAGAGGTGGAGGTGATGACTATCATTCCTTCTTGGCCACCTGCAGTTATCTGGGAAGTTTGGAGGTGTTTGGCAGGTTATAGCTATGGTACGGGGAAGGTGTTCTCATTGCATCATTCCTCGTAATGATTTTGAGGTCATAAAGACCCAGTTTCTTATTCCTCCTTATGGTTACTCTTCCATTGTTCTGCTGTTTCTGTTGCTTTTGGACCGTTTGAGAGGTTTGGGGTTTTTAGGTAGTTGTGTGGTAAGTTCATTTCTCTCTGGTGAAAACTCTGCTCTCTGTCTTTGAGTTTTTATGACAACAGGCAGCTCTGGGCTGTGTAGAGCCTGTCTGACCCGCAGGTACTGGTTTTGAAGGGTGAGCTGCGCATCTTTGCTTCATCTACACCTGTGTTCTCATGCCCATACTGCAGAAAGTCATTGCTGGAGGAGTAGAACAAGAGAAGGAGAACTAGCTCTTAAGAGCTGGAGGTTCCTGGGAGGTCAGTGACACCTGAACACTGTGCCCTGCAATAGTCGGGAGACCTCCCCATCTTGGGGATCACAGCCGTGTTCATTCAGCACCGCTAACCTTGCCATTCCCAGTCCCTTCAGACATCCTGATGCATCCTCCATTACCTCTGTATCTCCTGCATATTGATGATAATGGTCAAAGCAATGCATACAAGCAATGATAAACTAATTATGATATGTGAATCCTCTGGGAGACCCCCTTAGTAACTGAGGTAATGAAAGAAGTCAGAGGAGAGAGGGCACTGTGCAGGAGAGGAGCCTGATGGACGGAGCCTTGCAACTTCCTTCATTTTCTCTCTATATTCCAAATAACTCCCTTGCTCAATTTGCTACCCACACACCAAAGCATTGTCCCATTTTATCTGGTTCCCTTGATACTTCCATTGCTTATCTTATGAAGATCTGTGTCAACATTTATCAAAACAAATGGCAAGCCTGGGACCTTTTAAGTAGTTTTTTTAGTTAATAAAACCAATCTTCTACTTCTGTTATGTTAAAAGTACATTATCTTTTTATTACAAACTCTCTACAGCTCTGTCTGTTTTCCTTCTTGGCAATTTCATGACTGCTCCAGTTGATTGCTGTATGGAGAATTACAAAATCATTAAGGGTGGGGTTTTACCAGCTGACTTACAGTACAAGCCATTTCTCAAAATAACCACAACAGTGCAATACTGATGTGTAATTTACGTCACAGTATGTTTTTATGAAATAGTTTGTGGCTTATTCATTTAGATTTAGAACTGAATATCTCTTCTCTCGCTTTTTAATCAAGCCCGCTTTTTTTTCTTTTTTTTTTTTTGTACTTTTTAATATTTTCCACTCGAAGGCTTGGCTTGCCTCCAACTTACCAGCTACATTGAGGAGGAAAAAATTGATTTTTTTCTTTTCTTTTTTTCTTTTTTTTTTCCTTTGCCTGCAATTCAACTGCAAGTGTGTTTCCCCTTTGATGTATACATTTGTGTTAACTGCCTCAGAAGAGATGGTAGATTTGTGGTAGAATATATTGCAGAAAGGGAGAGCAGAGAATTGATAAGAGATGTAAAAGTTTGCAATTTCAAACCATGCCAAGCAAGTGTTTCTATTTAGCCTCCTGCGCTGGCACATTTCCTTTTTAAAAATTACTTTCCGTTTAATGTCTTGTAATTAGAACAGGAAATCATTGAGTAACTGTAAGAAGAAAAAGAACACTTAAACTGAAAAGAGATTCACCTTCTGAGAAATTGTATTCACCCTTTTTTTTTCCTTTAAATTTTTTTTTTCTTCCCTTCACATTACCGGGTTGTTAATGATAGTAACCCTTATCTGTATCATTGTTCTGCTTGTGTTTTCTGGGGGGCGGGGGGAAAAGTCATTTTCAGTAATACAAAAAATGAATGGACAGAAAATGGGAAAAGCCTAATTACAAAAAATATTCTGTGTCACAACAGAGTAGCAATTAAATTGAAACTTCAATATAATTATCAATAACAGTCAAGCCTGGAAGGGTGCCAGGTGCGTAAAGTTGGTGCTCAGCTTTTATGTGGTTGCTAGGAGCACGGCAAAAAGTATAAAGCTTAGAGAAAGGAATGTCTAATGTAATAAAGTAACAGAAGGTAGCATAAATCATTGTGAGAGCAGTTCATATTGACATTATTTTACTTAAATTGGGTTGAAACTAGACATTTAGTCTTACAAGAGGCACAAATTCATATTTCTTCAGCAGGAATAACTCTGTGCTTTCTGGGAAGAAGTGGAGTGTGCTTTCATAGCACCAGCCTCATACATATTGGGAATCTTTTAAGCAAAAATCTTTAAATGTTTGTTTCTGTTGGCATCCAAATGCATTTGCACTAATACGATTAAAAGAACTGAAGGGCAAAATACTTGGCAGCTTTGCAGTTGAGGTAATTAGGTACAGGAAGGAACATGCATAGTTTTTCCATCTAGCTCTATAAAATCCTGGTGTGAAGGTCTTTTTAAAGAAAAAAAATGCTTACTGATGTTGAGGGTAGATTATGGCAGTTAGCAATAACATTATAGGCTGATGTTTCTGAAATAAGCAAACAAAAAGCGTGTTACAGTTTTGTATTTCTCTGCTTTCTCTGTAACTAGTTCTGGCTCTAGATGGATTTGTTAGGAATTCGTGCTTTTAACAGGCTTTTTTTTTTTTTTCTTCTGGGGCATTTAATTGTCTTGCCTTACATATTAAAAATGGTTGTGCTGATTTGAAAAGTCAGTTCTTGCATAGATTCATTGTGTTTGGCATTTCATGCATCTCTTACTTACAAAGACAACTTGAAGAACATGTAATCCAACATAAATGCCAGGCTGTGCCAAATCCCAGCTCTCTTTACCCCTCACAAAGGGAACTGTTGGATTACATCTCTGCATATATAGGCAGTGCTCAGAAGGCAGGGGTGGAACCTTGTTTCCTAATTACAGTTTCTCTGTTTTCAGCCTTGAAATATAAAAATAAAAGAAAAGTTGACGTTGGAGGGGGTTATTAAACTACACAATTATGATATAAGCATAGGATTAGAGTAATTTCAGTTGAGCCTCGCAAGCAGAATACTGTAGGTATTATCTTTTACCATGTTCTGTCTGTTGAAGCTAAAATAAGACTCAGAAATACAGTGTCGTGGTTTCCTAATATCTCAATGGTATATTTTTAGAAGTCATGTTGTTTTTCTTAATTTTGATGGAATGTGATCCATATTTTGAGCTCTGCTTTTCCTAAGAGTAAACTCTGATAATATTTCTGAAATATATTTGCAATATTCGCTAAGTCCACCATTAAATGGCATGTGTTAGATTTTGCTAGAAGCAAATAATAGTTCTTCTTTGGGCTTGCATTTTATTAGGGATTGGTCTGCTTTGATTTCTCTTTTCTCATGTGGGCGTGGTTGAGGAAAAAATCTTTGTTCCAGGAACACTGTGTTTGTCTTTCACTAAACAAATCTTCAGTTTATTCAGCCTTTGTTCATTCTTAGATGTATCTATTGAACCTGGAGTGAAAAAGAAAGGGAAACAAATGCATCATAAAGTACTCACTGGAACTGCACAAGCATGTATAGAAGTGATCCTGTAAAAAATTACTTGGTTTTAATTTATGCCAGGGGGTTTGAGTTAAGTCGTCAGTTGTCAGGGGTACAAAGTTTGTGTAATTCTGCGCAGGGACTTACAGCACATTTGTCTAGAAACTAATGGTTTACTACAAAGGCACGTGGGACATACATTTATATACACGCTGTTTAAAAAGCTGACCACATCCTGGCATAAGAAAAAGTGCTGTCAGATCGACAGATTCAGCTCAGCGCTATCTACACAAAGGTAGAAAGTAGTAATAACCGTCAGGCAGGCATACGTGGAACTCTCGAAGGAGCTAAAGGACGGATCATGTGCTTGTTAATTCCTAGAACAGTTTTCCTGATCTGATTTTTAGAGTTTCCTAATAAAGAAGAGAGAGCCTTATTCCCAGGAGCAATTGGCCTCAATCAGGCTTATGGGATACTTGTTGAAACAAAGAAAAGCATGACCACATCTTTATTGACCAAAAGAGGTTTTAGGGCCATCGGTTTTATTTTTTTGGAAAAGTAATGTCAGTGCTGTTTACCAACATCTATTACATTTACTTTTTTTTTTTTTT
>VZRN01003680.1:44551-113647 GCA_013397935.1 Dasyornis broadbenti
TTTTTTTTTTTTTTAAAGCACCAATTGTTTTATCTGCTCACCTGTGTCACAATAGTGGTGAGATCTCTAGAGTTTTTAAAGTGATGACTTTAAGGAGCTGTGTTTGTAAAGAAAGTACTTCGCATGTCTGTATGCTGTGTTGAATTTTTTTTTAAAAACAGCATTGCATTCATCTGCAGGGATGGCATTCTAGGTGATATATCTGCTTCCAGAGACTTCTTAAAATTTAGCCTTTTATGTGTCAACATTTCCATTGCCTCACTCGAATCTAGATGAGTTGTGCCATCATATTTAGTTGGGGAGAACTGATTTGACATTTCTTTCAATGTCTGAAGTGATTTTTACTTTAAGAGTAAGAATGATGATTTCAGTATTGGTAATGGGATTAAATAGTAGACTTTTTGTCTCTGGCAGAAGAAATAGCTGAGTTATTCAGTAATCAGAGTACAGCAGAAAACATAAGAGTGAATGCTCTTTCTTTGTCTTCATTGGCATGCGTAGAAAGCCATGTTGGGTTACATACCTGAGGAGATAAATAAGCATAAAAATAAGTGCTGTTAAGTACTGGCTGCATACCTGCAAATGAGTAATTTCTCATGCTTGCATCCCTAGTTGGATTTTTTTTTTTCTCTTAAGTTTCTTCCTGGTTGTATGATGACATTTGATTATGATATTTCAAAATCTGCCACCTTCATATGTAATATCTAAACCGTGGAGGAATAGAGAGGTCTGAGCTCTAGATTGCTTTATATTTTGAGCCCAGCAGCACAAGCTGTTTGAAAATTCATTTGCTCATTGTGCTCTGTAGGAGTTTTATTGAGTCCTGCTGTGTTTGCAGTTAATGTGAGGAAAGTTGCTTCCACCTGTTGGGGTTTAGCATCAATGACCAGGTCAGATCAGCGCACCTCCCTGGCCCAGGGACCCTCCGGTAGTTGCCAGTATCAGATACTTCAAAGGAGAGGTAATAGCTGTATGCTCTGAGGCTTGTATATTATTATTTTTAAAAGATGTTAGCTGATGTAAACATGAGTGCAGTAAAGCTATATGGGGAACTGAGTAAAAATTACAGATAATATTTCTATCAAAGCAGCCAAGTTGGCAAAGTATGGAGAACATTTTGATTCAGGCCCTTGGCCAGCTTCTGCAGAGCAGTGTTTTCTTGCTCATCCAGGTAGTCCTTGTGAGTAAGCATGGGAGAACTGAACAAAAAGGCAGAAAATAAGCTGTTTTAATGAACTTGCTTTAAATTTCTGGTTTTATCCTTTCTTTCTAAACCCACTGTGCTATAAAAGTTGGACCTTGAGAAAAGACTGAACTTACGGGTTTCCTGAAATACTTGATACAGCTCTTGGTTTGTATTTTTCTGACATACTAAGAGTATTTTTTTCTGTTCTTCCAGGTGAGGATGACGAAGATTCAAACCTGTTAATTCTCAGCTACCCACAGTACTGTCGATATCGTTCTATGTTAAAGCGCATTCAGGACAAGCCCTCTTCAATACTAACAGACCAGTTTGTTTTAGCCCTTGGAGGCATTGCAGTAACAAGCAAGAACCCCCAAATCTTCTACTGTCGGGATACATTTGATCATCCTACCCTAATAGAAAATGAAAGTATATGTGATGAGTTTGGTAAGTCCCATTACAGCTATTTGCTTTTTCTCAGAAGTAAACACATTTTTCTTCTTTTAAGTGTCCACTGATTTCCAAAGGGAAGATGGGATTCCTTTGAAGTGACCCAATGCTGTTTATGATTGTAATGTTAAAAGCACCTAATCTGCCCTTTGTTCTCTGAGACTGAAGGCTTCTAGCCACTGGTGGTCTCAGTATTGCAACTTGAGTTCCCAATCAAAGATAATGTTACGCAGATAACGTGGAGTGTAGCACAGTTAACTCGGTCTGAGCGAAACAGTGCCTTGTCTGGGTTTGAAGTTCATCTACCTTAACCATTCAGCTGTAGCCTGGCTTACAGAGGCTTTACAGTGTGTGTTAGTTTTTTTAAGTCATCATTGGTGCAATATGCTAAAAAATGCAAAATAGGAGAGAGTCCTGGCACACCCCATTGCTGTTGCAGGGCACTCGGCAGCCATGCTCCGAGGGCCCTGTCTAAGTATTAGCTGTAGCTGGTGCGTTTCTGGTCTTCTTGGAATGTGGGCTTTGTTCAGCAACGGCTTTGCCAATGCTAGGAGCTTGATTTAATGAGTGCAGAGGTACTTCTGGGAGGTGACCACTTAATTCGAAAGGCATAGAGAATACTCTGCAGCTCTGAAGGAGTACACAGCCCCTTACAGCTGGGGGAGAGGACTGCAAGATCTGACACCTGATAGCAACCAGGTAATTCCACACCGGGTTTTTTGGTGTCAGATCAACCCAAGGGCAGCAGATGTCCTTTGAATGTGTGGCAGAATGCATGTTGTGTAGACACCCAGGGTAGCTTCAGTGCTGGGTCCAGTGTAATATCTTTAGCAATGTACAGAATGAAGTTTTGTCACCCATACCACCAGATGGATGAGTGCTGTGGCTCATGCTAGCAAGGTCTGCATGGTGGTGGGTACATCTTTGCTTGCAAGAGCCCCACATCTCTGCAAAGAAGCTCCTTTGGTCTCTTAGAGAAAAATTTTCTGCTTATGCATTTAAACATTTAGTAATGAGAGTGAGAGGGAAGGGCTCTAAGGATGTTTCTGATGGGAGAGTTTATTTCGTTACTTCTCTGAACTTAGGCACGCTGGCTTTGAGCTTGGTGCCCAGCTCAGGCATTGTTGTGTCAGCAGAGAAACACTGACTCCCTGGAGCATTTTGTAAGGTAGTGCTCCTCTGCTGTTCTGTCCCTCCACTCCCAACAAGCAGATGAGATCCTTGCTCATGTGGTATTGTCAGTGGAGCACATGACTGCTGGGAATAGTTTCAGTTTTGTGCTGTCAAGATTTTTCAGAATCAGGCCCAAACTGTCAAGTCTGCTCACACTCACACAAAACATTACAGGCTTTGAATGAACTACGAATAAAAGTGTTGGTTGCTCTTCGAGGGTAGGGGTGGTGAAAAAAATGAATGAAATGCCCTGGAAGTTTGGTCCAGTAACACAATAGTATCATGTTGGTTTTTATTTACTCTGAGCTCAAGCTCAGAATGTAAAGTTCAGTTTTAATTGACTCTCCTTTTTATATGGGAAAGGTTATTTTAGGCTTCAAGGAGTTTGATGAGCCTACCATCTGCTTTCTATGGAGTATTTTATTCAGGGTCATTCCTTGATTACAGGTTTGTTGAAATAGTTGGATCCATAATGTAAGTGTATCATGGAATATTAGTAATAGATGAATCAAAGAGATGTGGAGTGATGCAGAAACTGTGCTTAGTGAACCATAGCAAGTGCTTTGTTCAGTCTCTGAAAGCAAACTAGGCCATTCTCTTGACCTTTGCAAGGCAATTATCTCATTATCAAACCAGAGCCACAGAAATCTTAGCCATAGAAATTAATAATGTGTATTTAAAATTTAGTTTGGTTTAAGAAGCAGATTTTTTAGAATCCCTATTAAAAAAAAAAAAAGCCACAAAAAATCCCCAAAAAACACTGTTTAAAAGTATTTCTTATGAAAATAATGATGTAAAACTTGCAAGCACTGCTGTTTTAAGAAAAAAAGTCTGGCCAGTGTATGGTTCCACATCTGTATTGTAAAATGTATGGTGTCAATGAAACTACCTTTGTTGAAGACAACAGGCAAAGTACTAGTTTATCCTTTTCTTTGCTGGCAGGACAATAAAGTGTACAACACTTCGTTATGCAAACAGTTTACATTAATATCATGTAGATTGATGTTACGTGGAACATGATGACTGCTGAGGCTAAACAGAGGCAGGGTGGTACAGCAGATAAATAGATTACTCTGAGGTACTGGTGTTTATCAGTCAGATCTGAGAGGATACCAGGTTACAGAAATGTGACTGAAATTCTGAAAAGGTGTCTACAAGGAGATCCAGACACATTTAATTTGAAGGTTTTGGCTTTCTCTTACCTTGCAAATGAAATAAGTGTGCAGAAGGAACAAGAAAGGACCGTGTATTTCACCATTGTTACCTGAAATTCTCCTAACTCTAACACAAATACGAAATTTGGGAAATACATTCTGCTGATATCTTTATGTGGGAAGCATTGGAGCACTGGTTTCTGATGGGGATGCCAAGTCTTCTTCAGAAGCATCGCTTTTGAGGCAAGTGTTGCACATTCTCTGAACGTTAGAGTATTGTGCAACAGATACAGCATGTGACAAGTGAGACACCAGAAACACCTTTACAAAGAGCCCCAGAGTGTAAGCTGTTGTCCTTGTTAGGCAGTTTTTATAGAGAGAAATGTTTTTCCAGGAAATATTCTCTCTACTTTCTTTATAGTTTTATAAACAAAAAAAACTTTGTTGAGCTCCGACATCTTCTCATAGTCCTTGCCTATTTTTCCCTCTTCTGTAGGGTTTAACAAAAATAAATAAAGCAGGAAATGAGGAAGAAGAATTAAGTTTTGTTGACAATAAATAATGTTGATTTGATGTGGGACTTTTTAAAGCAGAAGATGCATTTAGGTGCTGTCTGTGAACTCCCACAGGTGCAGCGAGAAGGGATGCAGTGAGGCTTTGGGCAGTCCTGCGTGGATGTTCTGTGTTTCCATAGAGCTTCTGTGAGGCTCAGGCTGTGCTAAGCTTCCCCTCCAGCTCCAGCTTGGGCTGCCACAGGTTCTGCTGACACTGCACCTACCTGGGCTTACCTCTGCCCTGCCTGTCCACTGCTGTATGGCATGGGCCCGAGTGGTTTGGGTAGGAATATTTAGGACCGGTTTTCTTGCACAGTCCTTTTCTGATTCTCCTCTGGCTTGGTTCGATGTGCCACTGCATCCCATCTAGGGGGCTGCTGGAGAAGCAGGCTGCTGAGGAATGGGCTCAGCAGCTGGAAGGCTCAAACATTTGCATCTATTTCTTTGCAGCCTGCCAGGGAAGGACTTGCTCTCCATTTACAGAGGAAAGACTGCTGTGAGTGGGAAGCCTCCTGCTCGTATTCTTGTTGATATAACTACTGATGAGTTAATCGAACTGCCTCGGAGGGTTCCCCTCCGGAATGCAAATAGGCTCAAAAGCTTGCTTCTGTTCAGAAAGCAGGAGACATAAACCATGCTTGGATGTCTTGATAGCCCAAGTTCCTCCCTATGACTGCAGTCAGACTGCACACGTATCCCTCTCCTAATATAAGAGTAATTAGAGGTCCTCACCAGCGTGAAGCAGTCCAGGTGGATAATGAAATGAACAGGAGCAATGAAAATGAACAATTCATTTCTCTTCAACTCGAGACATTTTTCAAAATCTGTTTCATTTATCAGTCTCTGGGGTTACTGTTACTGAATAACTTTGGTAAATGCATATCATTTACTGGCATCTGCTGTGTGGTCATACATGCTGCAAGAGAGAAGGAATGAAAAATTAGGTTCCTAATAATTTTCATTATAGACCAAAGTGATCTAGTTGGAGGCAAAGCTGCCTGTGAGCGTTCAGAAGGTGTATCTGAAGGTCACTGGACATAAATCAGTGTGCACTTGTTGCTAGAGCAGCACATCTCTTCTGTGTTTGCTTGTCCAAGAAAGGTGACTTCAGCTGCCAGGCTTGTTCCAGCTCCATGACTTGGAGTGGCTTCCAAGGTGCATCAATGAGCCTGGATCCTTCTGTGACCCAGCTGTGTTCTGGGTGATGGTGGGTTTCAGCTCCATCAGCTTCACCAGGTGAAAATCTTGCACAGAAGGATTTGTCATGGTGCTTTGCTAGATAAATATAAATCCTGCATGCTAAAGATGAATCCAAAGGCTGCCTTTCATTCTGTGAGGATGGGCTTGCTTTTTCTCTAAATAGGAGTGTGAGAGAAAACAGAACACCTTATTTCTTGTCAACTTTTAAAATCTATTTGGTAAATTTTAAATCATTCTGGATTGTTTTTACAGCGTGCTGGGTCCCATTTGCCATTAAACCATCTGTTTGGTCCCTGGATTATTGTAAACACATGTTCACTCCCAGAAGAAGGTTAAAAGTTTTTGGGTTTGCATGTAAACCCCAATTTTTAAATGAAATATTTCATACCAAAAAGTGAGAGAACTATAACCTACTGTGGTATAAATACAACTTTTTTCTCTGAGAAAATAATCATCTTTATTTGGCCATAACATGAGCAATGCAGAGGGAAACTGTTCATTGAAAAAAAAGGATGTGCAAAAGGGCACTGCAGGCCCTACTTCCCTCCCCATCCCCCAAACTAAACTCAACGATATATTGCTTGCTAGGGGAGAAGTTATCTATATCAAAATGTAAACCTCAAAACCTTCAACAACTCACGTCTGCCTGTAAAACAATGAAGAAAGCAGTTTGTCTCACTTCCAGGGCTGGCAGGGAGTGGTTGGGAATGTGGGGTGACTTACCAGTCCTCCCAGCTGCTGGAGTTTCTAAGCCAACAGTTTAGGAAGGACTTACCCTCCTTCTTGTCATTGGCCAGGGAAGCCATGGAAGAGCAGCCTTATGAAGGAGAAAGGACTTTTTACGGATGGGTCATGTGCCAGAAAAATTCTGTGGCATTAAAGCTGGTGTCTTCAGGGTATAGAGTGGTACCCTTAGTCTTGGTATAGCTGAAATTTGGTCTTTGCTCTCATTATGCATCTTAGTTTACAGAAGTTTTGTGACTCACAGATAAAATCAGTTGTTTGGGGGAAAAACATAACAAAATAAAACCTTGGCAGGGAATGAGTCTTTAGAACAAACAAACAAAAAAAAGACGGAAGAATGTTTCCAGTCAAAATGAAATATAGTTTTCCTGTTGGTGACTTATTTGTATGAGTCAAAGAGTCAAAGCTGGCTTTTCTTTTTAAACCAGCTCTAATACGAAAATTGTACTGGGGCTGACGGGGTGTTTTTTTAAAGTTTCCAGCTGATATAAAGCATCAGCAATATTGATGTTGTCTGTTTTGGCTATCTGCAGGATAATTTATATCAGTGAAATTCAGAAAAACCTGATGTTTCCATATAGGTGCTTTGGGCTTCTTCGTTTTAATACAGATGTGATAGTAGAGCGGGATTGGTGTTAGTGCTCTGCAAAGACTGGAATGTTTCAAACATTTAGAACTGCAATAGGAGGAGTATGGAGACTTTTTATTAGCGTGGATACTGGGAGCTCCTTAGATGGAGCTTTACAGTGGCATCTCCAACAGTCTGAAAAATATGCAAATTTTTTCCAAGGTCCTGGGCAGGGTGGCTTGGCTAAATATTTCAAATTTTAGGTCTCTCAAAACAAAAACAGGACATAGCTGGAGGGGAAGTAGTGATTAATGCATAATAGTGCTATATACAATATAGATAAATGTACATTTCCTCTTCCCTCCCACCCCACCTCTGCAAACATAAGCTTTTAGCTTGAAAAAGTGAATCTGGAAATGTTCTGGATTCTGGGCAGATTTCTTTCTTATTTTGTTAATTCAACTGTAGAGCAAGATATTAATGATCCCCAGATGTTGTTTATAATGATTGATTTTTCAGTTGTGAAAAAATACTTGGAGTTTTTTTTAAACAATTGATATTTTCTAGTGTGCTCTGCAGCGTTTGAATAAAATGTCTGAAGGCAAAGCTGTTTATGTGCCCAACATAATTGCTTCTGTTAAGTGATTTCTTCATTCTTAACATTTTTAGCTCTAATTGCTTTTTCCCCATACATCTAAAAATAAATATTTGCAAGTTTTGCATTCTGTCACTCATTGAAATGCATAAAATATTTGTATACTCAAAGCAAAAAGGCACTGATAAGGGGTCACATTCTGCCTTCCTTAGTGGCGTAAATCCAACATAACTCGATCCACTTCTGTGGCTGTTACTCAAGATTTTCACCAGTTAACCAAAGACAGAATCTCACCCGATGTTAACAGCAAGCTGTTAAGTGAACATAAGTAATGTGTAGTAAAGTAAGATGAAATACCTTCCTGTCTGCAAGAACTTCAATAGAAACAAATGCTGTTAGTTTCTACTCTTTTGGTTTTTTTGGTGCGTTTTCACTAGCAACCTTAATTACAACCAGGATAAATACTAAGATTATTTTTCACTATATAATCAAAACTCCTTAATGGAAAACACTGATTTCATTTGGGTTGCGTATTCCTGCTGCCCTGAGGAAGGCAGCAGATGCTGAGTGGAGGGGCAGGTACTGCCTGAAAAGCTGCTTCTGCCCATTCCCTCGGGCCCCTCGGTGTCCCTTCTCAGCCAGGGCTGGTGGTGGCTGTCAGCCCTGCCCAGAGGAGCAAGGGAACTGCCCGAGAGGTCACTGTGAGAGAACTGCTGCCATGGGAGGGCGCTTGGGAATTTAGTGTGGCTCCTTGCTTCTTCAGGTGCCCTTGGGGAGCAGTCTGGGAGAGTGGGGGCTTACGCTGCATGCCTGCAGTGACTGCATGGGGCCGTGACCCGGCTGCTTGAGAAGCATCAGGGCTGGGAACCATGAGGTGCCCAGAATGGCCTGGGCTGGGACAGCCCTGGCTTTGGGGCTCTCACGGGACAGGAGGTGAGAGATCCTCCCTCCTGAGAGTGCCTGTGGCAGAGTTGACAGCCTGGGTGTGCCCACAACTTGTGTTTATTTTTTAACTTAGTGCTTGTGTGATGGTATTGTGGAGTTTACATGTTTTACCAGACAGCGTTCAGCAGAGAATTAATGTGTAGTTGCAGCAAATGAGGGGTTTGCAAGTGAGCTGCTCTTCTGTGCCTGATAAACGTAACCCCTTGCAAGCATTTTGTCATGTATTACAAACACATCTGTTTTGTTGGTGTCTCTTCAATAAATGATTGTAGGTGTACATATCTAATTCCTCCTATATAAGATTTCCGCTCAATGGCTGATTTTACAGTTCAGCTATCAAAACCACGTTTTGTCATCACAGCGAAAAGTAAGCCAGGCGGTGTTCGTCGTATGTGTGAGCCATGTCCATCACAGATGGGCTCATTTCTGGAGCCATCTATTTTGCCTCATGCTCTCATTAATGCATCGTTGTTTGACTGTTCCCCTGATTTCGGTGCCTTCATGGGACCACCAGGCCTGGAGCTGTGTCTCAGAACTTCGGGCCTGCTGGCATCCCAAGCCTTGTGAGCAGCGTCCCTGAGGTGCCAGGACTCAGCAGTGGCAGTGAGCAGGGAAGACCTTTATGGCCAGGGAAGGGCCTCCATTCCCGTACAATGGAAAAGTGAAGTGGTTTATGTCAGAATATGGTCACATTCTTCTGATTAAACCCACTCAAAAAAGACAACATTGTAATATTTTCCAATGACTGTTTATCATGAATTACGTCAGCCTTAGTTTAAATTGCTATTATTTCTCCTTAATGCTTCTTGGTGCCTGCATAATTTACAGCATTGGCAGCTGCGGGACTATGAAATAACCTTTCACAACCACTCTACAATAGTAAAGAACATGAAGTTTTTGTTGTTAATTATTATGGGACTCCTTTAACTTTTTTACAAAGTGACATAAAATATTGTTGAGGTATTTATGGTTAAAGCTACTTTTACGTGGATCTATTTTGCTTCTGGCTAGTTCTTAGCTAAAGCAGTCATTTGTGGTTATTATGCCTAGGGAGATATTATGTCAGAACTGGTTTAAGAGTATTATTATGTATCACATGTCATATATTACATGTCAGCACTTGAGGCTGTCTTTCAATAAAAACAAATGTAATTTTAGTTAATGGTCTTTTAGGTATAGGCCATTTGTAAACTTACCTGAGTTCATTTGAAGGTATACCAAAAAGCTTTGTTCTTCGGGAGTGCACTTGGGTAATTTCATTTTGGCTTGAGATGGAATTTCCAAAATATTTATCATTATTTCGATCAGAGGGTGCTGCCTCTAAAAAGCAAATAGTTTCCCAATACCGAGGTTAATGTACACATTTTAAGGAGCTGTAACTGTTACTCATTACTTTGTTTACTTCTCCCCCCTTTGGAGCTCAGGCTTCCAGGGTTCCCTACTGGTCAGGCTGATAGGAGTATCCCAGGCAACTAAGCCACCTAATGATGATACTTCACTGTGCTGCTTAAATGAATAGCTTATACCTTCGACATAATCCGTGGGTGAAGGGGGGGAGAAATTAGAGGTTGAAGGTGAGTTTTAGGTTTCCTTGAAGTTGCATTTCAGATTTGAAAATTGCAAACTTACACAAAGCAAACTTCGAATTAATGTGTCATTCCCCTTGGTTCCAAATACTAGGCATATTTTCCAGTACTTACTTATTTAAAGCAAGAAATGAAGCATATAGGGTGTGCCAGAAAGTTTACACAAAGAATGAAAACACATAAATGACTCATGAGAACTTTTTCTGTGGTTCTTTTTTTTTTTTTTTTTTTTCCCCTCAATGCATAATTATTTAATTACTGGTAGGCAAAAAGGAAAAAAAAAGAAAAAAAATCATGGTTTCTCTCTTCCCTCTTCTTCCCCCCTCAGTGTGTGCTTGAGCATCATAAAAATGATCAAAGCCCCTATTTGTCTCTAGTTTCATTTTCCTCCATGGGATTACTGGTTTTGGTGACTCTATTTTAAAAAAACTGAAACTCTGCTGGGTAAAAAAATCGGTTTCTGTTCCCCCATAAATGCTTGGGCCAAAGATGTGAAGACGCAAACATGAAACTGAAAAAGCAAGCAGTGAGGATTTTGTGTGTTGCTAAGGTGAAATTTAATAAGGGGAACATAAAATGGAGCTAAACTTGCCTGGATGCCATGAGATTTTTTAATATTAGGCAGCATGCTTGATTTCCCTGGAAATGAGTGAGCAATCTGAATTTAGAGTTGTTTGGCAGGGGGAGGGGGTGTTTCGTTCTCTTTTTCAATCAAAGGCATTTCACAAGCCGATTGCATGTGAAAGGGGAATCTATCATTACGTAAGAATGTAACAAACTTTTCCGTTTAATGAATGAATATTAGGTATTTCAGGAGCCCATGAAAGATGGTAAAAGAGAGAGACAGAATTGACGTCTGAGAGATTTTAATAAAGATTGAAGTTAGTAGTGAAAAGGTCAAAGTGCCATTTGTTGAGCCCCTGCTTCTGGCATGGTTTCAAAGCTCGCAGTGCTGACTGGGGGGCTGTGATGCGTGTTAATGAACAGTTGTGGCACTTTACTGAGATCATGGGTTGGTCACATGAATATATATAAAAGATATGAGTGAACATTTCCCCCCTTTTTGCAGCAGTTTGGCTCTTGGAAGGACTAAACAATTAAAAGAAATGTTTGAAATGTTTGAACACCACATTAAGTCCCCTAGTCTGTAAGGAAAATGAGCTATGAATAATAGAATACTGCTCCAGTTAAATATAGTTATTCAGAATTGTTTTTAGCTACAGATGTTATGCCATTTTAGAAACTTAGACTAAATAATGTCAGATCTTGTTTGCTTTTTTAGTATGTTATTCATTTATTGGGAAATTCAAAATTTAAAACAGCTGGGAAAGGGTTTGGTGTTCACTAAGTAATCTTTAAAATGTGTACATTTCAGACTTACTCTTACAGTGCTGTTTAGAAATGACTGAATTGTATATTATAGTTATAAAGTTCTGTAAACATGCTCTACCATGTAGATGGCAGGGAAACATGAAATGGGAAAATGAGATAATTCTGGAGCCAAATTTTATGTATTACAGATTTGATAAAACAGCAAATGGCTTTCTCAGTTTAAATAATTTGTAACTTTCCAGGAACGTGCATGGATGTTATGAACAGTATGTCTAAAATAGCAGCAGAAAATAATGTTCATTCTCCTTTAATTCTCCCTTTGATGTTTATGTCAAAACGAAGGAGTTAATTTATCCAAGAGTTTCACTGCATGAGTTGGACTGTACAAAACCAATCATGTAGAAATAATAGACTACCATTGGAAGTGCTGTACTATTGCAGTTTTAATAGCTCTTCAGTTCTGCTCAACAATTAGTCCATACATTTTATAGCTGTGTCTTTAAGAAACTGGCACACTCAGCAAAATCACAGTAATTGGGAGATGATGCAATGTGGAGAGAAATCAGAGTAAGAAAATTAATTGAAAAATAGTGTTTTGTTCGGGTCTGGGTTTGTTTTCTTTTAAAATTTTAAACACTGCAGTAGTAATTGCTGGTGGGTGAGACTTCTGCAGAATTTAAATTCCACGTGGCTGAGTTTTTGTGAATTTGCTTTTAAATCAAATTGCAAGAGAGGCAAAATAGGTCATTAAAATTCTTGCTATAGTTTTCTCTCTCTGAAATCAAGTGAGGGCATTAAGGGGGATCCAGAGTAGGGCCTTTTCTCTCTATTGACACTAGTGCTGTTTAAGTTCTCATTACCTGTCAGCATCTTTGTAAACGTGATCAGACAGCTCACGGACAATATGTGAATTAGTTTATCTTTTACACAAACAGCTTAATAGACCTCAGCAATCCCTTTTTGCTTGTGCCCATAGCCAGTGGATGCTGATAGTTTATTCCTAGGACCTTGCTTTTATGCGTAAGTCCTGAAAGTGATGGCAAATTTTAATAAAAGAAGTAGTGTTAATTTTTTGTCTGTTTATCATTGACAATTATGACCTTTTAGTGATTTTTTTTGTGGATTTATTGTCCACGAAGGGGCAAAGGCAAGTGAAGCAGTGGTAGTTTACATTTCAGCTGAAGTTTGGGCCTTGATATTAGAAACAGGTTTACCTTGGGCTTTTAGTGATCAGACAAGCATTTCCGTGTGCTTCAGGGCTGTTGTGTTGTTCTTAATGGCATAAATTACTTGGGGATAATGATAGATAACCAATTGATTGGAGTAGGAGAGCAAACCTTATTCTTGGATTAATAAGCAGGGGCATAGAGAGAAGAAATAGAGGTGTTACTGCTGCTGCCTCTAATGCTAGAGGAAATCATTATCAACCCCCTAAGAGCTAACATTTTTGGTTAGTCAGTCAAATGATGATGGCTTGCTGCAAAAAGGGTGGTACAATTTCATGGAATAACTGCACTACTAATACTCAAATGTATTATTCTGAACTATGGGCCGTAGAGGAACATGGAAGAGCAGGAAGTTTTCTTAGATAGGTTTTCCCCTACTTTCATCTTCTTGCCCGATTCTGATACCTGTGCTTTGCATATTCAAATACTGGACATGGTTAAGGAGGGACCCAAAAAGCAATTCGTGGGACAGAAGCTGTGCTTCTGAGTGAAAGACTGAAGAATAGCAATCCATGTAGTGCAAAGAGAAGAAGACTGAGAAGGGGCCCGATCATAGACTGTTAGTACTTCCATGAGGAAGACCTGTGGCAGTAGAGGTCTCTGTAATTTGGCAAACAGACACATAGCAGGACCCCATGCTTCAAAGTGGAAGCAGATAAATTAATGCTGAAACTAAGGCACAGTTACCTAGCAGCGAGGGGTAATTAAGCACGGGAACAACTTAGCTAGGAGTAGCATGGATTCTTTGTTACTTGAATTCTTTAAATCAAGACTGCTTTGCAAAAGACATGACCCTTACTCAAGGAAGAGATACTGCCTTCATCCAGTAGTCACTCAGCTGTATCGGCAGTATCTGCAGAAGGTAAACAAGGCACTAATATCCTCTAATTCCTTCTGGCCTTAAAAACTGTAACTGTATTAATATCTGTAATTTATAGCATCCTGTAAAGGCAAGATTGTGCTGGATCTTGTGTCCATTATACAATAAAACAAACCTTCAAGGAAATTTGCTTGCACTATTAATTAGACAAGGCAGAGCTTTGCATCTGTCCTGTGGACAGGAGACTGAGGGAACAGGATTATGGGGAAAGCTGGTGTGTTAGGAGCTAAACAGCAGTGTCTTCATTGATCGCGCTAGTGGCTGCTGATAGCCCATGTCCTCTTTGTTCTCCTTACCTGTCTCCATCTACCATGAGCAGTTGCCTGCCGCAGAGCACTGACCAGGTTCCTCTGCTCTGGTCTCTGGGGTCTGATCAGTCCCTTGCCTGTTCTCTGTTGGGGAGATCAGCTCAAGGAGAATTGTAGGTCCATTCTAGGCCACTTCTAGTAATCTCTGCAAAGGGCTGTCTCCTCAGGTGAAGTATGGAAAATGTAACTCAGGAGCATCTCATTTAAATGTGTGGCAACACACTGCAAGATCATCTGCAGACTTAACAGTACCTACTTCATGAGTCTTCCCCGATGGGTCCTTCACAGACATCTCCAGTCACCTTACATTTTTGTGTAACAACTTTAAAGAGATGCTAATTGAAAAGAAGGTGTTAGCAACGAGTGGACAGTGGAAGAGAATGAATTTATTTGAAAGCAGCAGTTTCAGGTCACAGAAAGGGTAAGATAATACGTGAAAATAGTAATGGTGATCATCCTGCTAACATGGGTGATATTCACAGACATTGCTGCCACTTCAACAAGAGAGGCTCTGTGTGATCTTCCAGCTCTGTCATCACCCTCCTGTGTTTCACTCGGGATTTGCAACTGTAGTAGAAGTTGAACTCCCAGTGAAAAACAGCTCTTTGCTGTGGGGTGGCATGTTTACTTTAAGTAGGTGTTGATGATTCTACTTCTCACTTCCCTGATTAAATAAGTCCCTTCACCTTCAAGTCTTACAAACCTCAGCTGAACTTTGCTGAGTTGAGCTTGTGTCCCATTAGATACTTTCACGGAGGTAGAGCACAAGTTTGAAAAATGGAAAAGATTGTTCCCAGGGTCTTGAGCAGCTCTTAGCTCAGAATACCATGTTCAAAATTAGCAGTGTAGTTGCCCTCATTCTTTTATAGCATCCCGATTTTGCAATGAACCATAATCATTCTACTCATTTGCCAGAAAATGATGGTTTTTCAGGGGGTTTTTGGTGCTGGTTGTTTTGAAAGGCAGCCTGCAATTAAGATGAATACATGTACATTGTGAATGTCTAGTTATGGTAGAGATGGGNCTTAGTTTAGAAGTTTAAGTCAATTTATGGAAGTCTGTGTTTACTGTCTTTAGAGCTTGATCATGACATTGGAATGTATTTTGGAAAAAAAGACCCTATAAAATGAAATCCACATTTATGGGTAAGGAGCACAGAGCACTTAGGATCAGCAGTGAGACTACAGCATCTCTTTGAAGTGTAGCAAAGAGGAGTACTTGCTGGTGCCATGTTTGGTTTAGAAGGTACTGAATTGATATACTCCCTACGTTCTAACACTGTAACAGCAGCTGGACCCAACGCAATTAATTTCATGAAAATGTGGACTGTGATATCCCAATGACAGCAGTCAGAAGATAAAACTAGATCTAAAGCACTTAATTTAAAATAAAACTTTATAATAAAGTCAAGTCTCCTAAGATGCTGCTTTTGTGCTGCGCCGCATGTGAGTAATCTGAGTGACTCATCTGGCCTCTGACATACTGCAGCCTTGAACATTCCCAGCCACGAGTGTTGCCCTTCATAAAGGAAATATCCTATTTTTGGTATGGCAATGTCCTCAGTTTTAAAGAATTTTCCTCTTTTAAAGTGCTCATACAATTAATGCCTCATGCATGTATTCAACAATAGTTGCCTAGCAACGATCAGAAATATTCGGCAGAGCAAAGGAAGCCGAGATGAATGAGCAGTAACATCAGCTCCCATTTCAGGTGAGCTGGAGAAGGCATCAGGGCTGTGCTGGCTGGGTCTAAGTATGCAGATCCATGAAAATCAGACAAGCCCGAAGTAGCAAATATGAGCTCCAGTTGGCACATCAGTCAAAGGCAGAGGTGAGCTGGGTCATGCAGCCAGAAGCAGTTGCAGGAGGCTGCAGTCAGCTGGACTTTTGCAGTTTCAGAAGCCTAGACCAAAGCAACGTAACAATGGTTAAAATAGATTCCAGAAAGTCAACAAACACTCCTTAGTGGCTGAGGAGAGTTTAGCCACCTTGTCTTGCATTCCACCTGCAGCTAGAGGATGGATGAGGTTCCTGCTTCATTTGGTAGGAGCTTTTGGCCATGGGTCTAAGCTGCAGTCAAACCCCTTGGTACGGCCTGGCCCCAGCCCTTCTCTTGCATTGCCACCTGGTTCCCACTTGCTATATTTTAATTCTGGCGTAACTTTTACCTCACACAGAGTTGTCTCGTTCTACTGAGTCAAGTCCTTCATGCCTTTTTTAGCACTGGGAGATGCCATTTAAATGAAATGGAAATCTTTTCCACTTTGACTTTTCGTTTTTTCCCCGTCAGAAAGGTTGAAATGAAATGCTTAAACTAGGATTGGAAGGATTGGTTTTTCTCATGGGTTGACATACTCGGTGCCAACTCTGTCACAGCTGGTGCTACCGTGGCCGTGTCCTGTGCCCATCCCTTTCTCTGGATGAGGTTGTGTGCTGTTCCACAGTCTCTCCAGTGGCTGCACCATTGCAGCACCTCAGGGAACTCAACGCTCGCTATTCGAGCTCGGGGCTTTGGGGCCCACATTCAGTGGGATGCAACGTCTTATCGAAACCATTTGAGATGAGAGCTTTAATCTGCAGAAGTATTTTCAGTTGTTTTCTTTTCATTAGACACGTTAAAATTAAAAAGCCCGTTAGTGTTGCTCAGGACATTTTTGACTGCGGGCCCAATTGAAGAAAGTTATGAAATTCTGACATTTTCCTGTTGGATAGGAAAACCGGATTTATGATCATCTCTACTTCAAAGGTAAAGGTTAAGAACAAGATTAGGATCTCCTTTCCACTCATGTAAATCCACAGGAGTCAATTACTTTGAATTGACAGTGCTGTGATTTAGATCAGAATCTGGCATTAAAGCTTCTTGGGGTTTGCTCTTACACCCATCGGCTTCAGTGCCACTTGAGTGCCGACTCTTTGCTTTTGGTATGTTGTGGTGGTGGTATTTGCATGTGGAAGTGCCTCAGGGGCCCCACATAAAACATTGCTTCACTAGCTTTAGTTGGATTTTTTTAGATTAGATGTTAAAATGTTGAAATCAAAATATGTAGGGGGTGGTCGGGAAGTATCAGGCACACAATGGTAATCAGAATAATGTGATTTTTGAGTTGGGTATCTCATGACTTAGCTGAAAAAAATCCCTTAGGTATCTTGAAGGTCTGAGGCTTTTACTCTTTTTGATTATAACAGGCATTTTATTTCTGGCCTTGATGGTTGATGAGATATCAAACTTAAAATATGCCATGATCCTATAGTCTGGTAGTGCTTTCTGGCTCTGGTCAGTGACTAAATATAGCCAGTTTTGAACCGCTGTGATAAACCTGGAAATAATGTTGAGCAGAAAATTCTCAGACAATTCCATAGACAAAAGTGGAATATGAAATGACTTTTCTGGATTGCATCTGGTTTGTACTGTATATGTTTTTGTGCCCTGTCTCTCTCATCCCCAAGTTTTCCGAGTGCTATACTGCGAATGTTTTGTGGTACAGATAAATCTTAACTAAGGCATCTCAGTGGTTCATGTTGGTTCATGCCAAAGCGAAAAATAACATAAAGGGGTTTTAAACCCCAGCTATTTCATGCATTCCTTTTGGCTTTGTAAACCATTTTGCTTTGTTTTTACAAAAAGAAGGTGTATTTAAAAAAACCCATGTATTTCCAAAAATCATTGATTGTCTTCCAGTGAGCAGAGTTCAGAAACATGCAGATTCTTGCATTGTATTATGGGATTAGTGGTATTCTTCTGTCATGCATAATGTGGAAGTGATAGGGGAGGAAAGGAGGCTTTTAGAAAGGATGTTTTTTGTTTGTTTGGGTTTTTTTAATGATTTGTTTGCATACATTTGTTTCCTTTTCCTTTTATTTGTCTTTTATTTTCTTTTTGGTTTTTTTTTTTTGTTTGTTTGGTTTTGTTGTTGTTGTTGTTGTTGTTTGGGGTTTGGTTTTATTTTGGTTAGGGGTTTTTTTTGTATTTTAAACTTCTACCAGGCTATGTTTAATTTCAAGATGGTGTCTTTGCTAGAAACATAATCAAATGTAATGTCTTCCACAACCTCTTCATATGCATGACTGCATAAAGCTTGTATAACAGTTTATTATTATAAAATTAGTATAGCATAGCATAGAGCAAACTGGGCCCCTGGCCAGATGAACTAGACAATGAATAGTTATATAAGGTTTTGAGGCACATGTATTAGAACACAAGCGCCCTGTATTTTCTTCTCAATTGTCTGCTGTTTGTTAATGTTTCCCTTTCAACGTGATTGCATCTCAATTTAATAGCACTTGCCATTTCAGGGTTTACTGTGCCAGCACTCGCATGGTTACATCCCCTCTGTGCTGCAAAGCCTGCATGTATATTAAATCTGAACTAGGCATGGTTGGCTAATGGGTACTTTGAGAGATATGCACTTATAGAATTAAGTGATGTATGTAATTGTTAATTTTGTGTTAACAAGTTTGAAAAATGTGTTTCACCAATAATTGTAGTGCTCCATTCTGTGCAAAGTGTGACATTTTAATTCTTGTTGAACAGTTTCCTACCTCTGCTCTGTGTTTTCATGGCAGGGTATTATTTTGCAATCAAGATAAAAGCATTATTTATTAAAGTTCTAAAATATTACATTACTGGAAGTTTTAAGCTGCAGATCAATCTTGTCTTTCATAAAAGCATTTCATTGATTTTATTTTTTTTAATTGGTCTTTGAATTTAGACTTAAGTTCCTTATTATGGATTGCACAGGATTCCAGTAGCAGAGGAAAGTTTTAGTGGAGACTTGATGCTGCTTTAAAGGCAACGATGTACCTGTCACAGAACTGTGGGAAAGGCTTGCATTTGGCTTATGCAGCTTTGGGACTGTCAGATCCCAGCCTGCTGCATTTTTTGGCACAGGGAGCCCATTGACTTGGGCTGTGGGAAACCTACATTCAGCACTATCGGTCCTTGTGTCTTTCTTTGCGCCTCCAAAGGAACTTCTGTTAGAGACTTCACATCTTTGGGAGTCAATTAACAACTCCTCCATGCTTTCAGTGGTGTGGGACAGCCTTTCCATGGGGAGAGGGTGCTCTGTAGCCTCTGGCTGCAGTAGCCCAGGTGTCCCTTGGTGACCCTTTCACCTGCTTCAGAGTGCTGGATTTAATTGCTTTCTATGTGTAATCCAAACAGCCCAGAAAAATGAATTCCCCTACTACCTATTGCTTCAGTCCTCCTCTTCTTCAGTTCCTTACCTTTGCTCCCCCTTGCTGCATGGTCCCGTCCCCATCCCCATCCTGGCTGCTTTTGCCATGCCAGGGCAATGCCATTTCTCCTATGGCAGCCCTTGGTGGTTCTTTCATGCCATTGCAGTTGTGAGACCAAACCCTGTCTAATATTTCTTTTTGCAGTGAGGAAATGAATTCTTCCATCCCTAGCAGGTCTAACTACAAAACTGCACAAAGCAAGGCTCATATTTTTCTTCCAGCCAGCAGAGATTTGCTTCATTTGGTGCTTCTGTGTCATCTCATCAATGGAGTCTGACTTGTTGCAGACTCACTGGTTCTCAGCCAGTGAGGGAAGGCAGTTGAGAAGGGGGGACCATCGCCATCCCCCCCAGTGTTCAGGAGTGGCTTTGTCTAGGATTTGACTTCCCAGTAAAGCCAGCTTTTCTTATTTGCCAGTGAGATAAGAAAAGGGCAGGGTGGGAGGAGCATAATAGGCTCAAAACACAATAAAAATAGCAAAGGAAACAAACAGTTTGTGCCTAATTTGAAACCAACAGATCTCCATGGTGATTGCAGCAAATCCATTACGTTTGACTGTTTAGTGAAGACAAAAGGTTAGAAATAGGAGTTCAGCAGCCATGTGGACTGTTTGAATGAACTCTGGAGTAGGAGTGCTGGTAGCCTCCCGATGACTGCGTGGCTGTGTGAAGGTGCCGAGGGGAATTCTGGGAATAACCTCATTGAAAATCCAGAGGATTCAAGTGTTTTCCTTCATAATGCATCTTCAGAAAAATCAGCTTTTACAAGTTTCCTGGAATTTTTGCTTTCAACAGTGCTGTTGTGTGGAAAAGAGTCCATAGCACTGTGGCTTCAGACAAAAATAGCATGGTAGAAGACCTTCAGAAAGCAAGCAGTAAGCTTGAAACCTTAGATAAATAGTAGGACTAATATACTTGCTACAGTGAATATAACTCCCCCAAAACTCTTGGTTGGCACTGTACCAGGGTAAATCTTTATGTGAAATAGAAGCCAGAGATAAATTTTCAATCTTAATTTACAGATATTTGAGACAGAGGAAGAATGCACTGTACTAGTCCTTACCAAAGAAGAAATTCCTGTTCATGGTAGTCTGAAATATTGTCATGCGATGAGTCAGGAAGTTTTTGTTGTTCACATCTTCAGAGTTCAGGGCTACTGAGTTTTGGCATGCAGACTGGGCAGACAGCATTTGCAAATCAACACGTCTCCTTTTGCTGAGGCCATTGGCACAGAAAGCTTCCCATTTGCAGTAGGTGTGCTTGAGTTTCTGGTCTTTAAATACGAATTTTCACGGGGAGAAGAGACTTTTGTAGTCTTTAGTCATAATGAGAAGATCTTCCAAGATAGCTGATAAAGACATTCAGAGTGTATGTTACACTGCATCAAGATTTAGAGTTTCTTGAGTAAATATTGACCAATTTGACCTTTGCTTTTCCTCAGTCAATATTTATCTCTTGGGACAATGAATCTTCATATTCACCTTAGTTGAAGTCCAAGTCTACTTAATAGTATTCTTGGAAATCCAGACGAGGTGATGATTTGTCTTGGTGCTACTTTTATCTGTTTAAAATTAGATATATAGGTTTGGCCACTCATGGCACTTCGTCAGGTTTCCTAAACAAAGTAGCTTCAGGTCATGGCTGATGGGGAGGCTTCTAGGAAAAACTTAAATCCATCAGAAGGAAGAGAGGGTGAATCTGGGAGTGGAGCAAATCCTTACTGGAAATAAGGATGAGGATTTGTGTACAATGTCAGAACATTTCCAGATGCTATCAGGAGCAGGGGACTGACCAGGATTAGTCAATGAAATTCTTGCTGTGTATTTCATGAAGTAAAGAAAAGAAGTTTTTGAGCATTCCGAACTTACCACAGTCTTCCAGCAGCCTAAGCCAGCAGAGCACAACATCAGGTATTGTGCAAACTACAGGAAGACACTGCCCAAGAGACCAGTCTGCAGACAAAGGGGACAGTGGCTTGCCAGGGTCCCACCCTGTCCCTGAGGTACGGGTCTGGCAGCAGGTGATCGCTGAGGTGGCCAGGTGGTGCTGGGACTGTCATACTGCCTTTATTATTTCAGTGGCAATTTCAGTATTTTGGGGCCCTGGCTTAGATTGAAACTGAGACACAACCTTCCTCTGAAAAGTGGGGGTGCTGGGGCAGCACATATGGCTGGAGCCACTGGGTCAGGGTCCCTGCTCAGGTGCTGGCACCTCCCTGCTGCTTCCTTGCCTGGGTGCACAAAGTCACCTCTGCAGGGTCCCCCAGTATTGCTGGCTGCTGCTCCATGGAAAAAGCCTCCTCTTACCAATAGGGACGACACTTTGGGATAGATAGTGCAATTATTGTGCTTATGAACTGTGCTGGGAAAGTGAGAGAGAGAGAGCTGGAAAGTGCTATTCAAGCAGCAGAGCAAGGCGGAGCCTTACAAATATCTGCTTATGCAAATCAAATCATTTGTCTTCTGAAATGTTCATTTTGCCTTTTCCCTGATTATATTCTCTGAATTGCCATATGTACTTCTTGTGATATTTCAGTCTTGTCAAATTAAGAAGAGAAGGCCTTATAATTAACTTTGGATGTATACCAAATAAAGTAATATTTGTAATTTTTACTGTGTGATCAGTCAGTAATTTTACAGGTGGCCTGTAAGTTCAAAAAAAAAATGTCTGAACTGGTTTTGTAACCTTATAACTATCAAAGGTGTTTGTTTGGGGAGGAGGCATTGAGAAAGAAGAGAATTTTAAAATTGCACAATTACAGTTAAAAAAACAGAGCAGGCAACGTCATGTGTTTCTGAAGAGCACCCTGTTTAGTTTTATAGTAACAGTATTTTAAGAATGCTGACAGTACACAGGAAGGCAGTGAATAATTCTTATTGCAAAACCCTGATGATTTGCTGCATTCAAAATGTTAAGACTTAGTCAGCCCTGGATTTCTCTAAGAAAGAACAGGACATTTGGGGAAAAAAAAAAAAAAAAAAAGCCAGCTGAAGCAGTAGTGAATGTATCAAAGCAGCATTCAAATAAAATAAAGGTTTGGCATCCTTACTTAGAATAGACTGGAAAATGCGTTTGTTTTCATGTACCTTTTTTTTTTTCCTGATCTGCCTGATTGACTTGTTTTAATACCGGTATTATTTACATTTCAGGGATGGGCCTCTATTATGCAGGAAATTGTCCAAACCCCTACAGCTGTATTTTAAATTGAAATTATTTTTTTTATGAAGTGATTGTGCAGACTTAATTTAGTAATCTATTATTAAATATATAGTTTCAGGCTGTATAAATTCTTTATATAGAACAAAAATGGGCACATATGAAGATCTAGGCTATATATACACCTGGTTCCGTATATTAAATCTTTTACATATGTTGTCCGTTTTCAGAAACAAATAAACTGCTGCTTTTGAAAACCCAGCTTCTCTTCCATATTAGGGAATTCTGCAGACTCCCGATGTTCCTTAGCTTCAGTATAATGCTAAATCAGTTTGTACATTAGTCTATTTTTAGTTATGAATGAACTTTATGGAGTGCAGCGCACAGAGTGATTTCAGAGATTCTCACTCATAAAGCCCGTGTGTCATGCGCCACAATTACAGCTGTAAACATTATGCAAGCTCTGGGCCTCCAGGGCCCGAGCCCTGAAATTTCCAGGGGGAAAAAGCATCCCCCCTCACCCCTTTGTGCAAAATATTAGGCAAATAGTAAATCTGCTGGCATGAAATCAGGGTAAATTGTGTGACCTTGGCTGTGGCAGGCAGGCTGCCTGGCGTGGCAGCAGGGGGACACTAGAGGGCAACTGAGAGTTTTCTTCAAACCAGCCAAGCTGGAGATGGTTTTAATATCAACTAAGTGTTTAAACTCAGTGAGGATTTATTTTCCTGTCTGCAGATTTCACATAAGTAACCTCGGAGTTTCCATTGACAGCAAATAATAATCCAGCTGAAGTTCTTCTGGGGGAAAATGCAGCAGGAGCGGGTCCAGAGCCTGCTTTTGCCCAAATAAGGCTTTTTTCACAGACCCCATGTGTTAGATAATGATCAACTGACAGTCGGTCATGAGTTAATAATGCTGGATGCTGAAATATGCATACCATGTGGTATACAACAGATCTGCAGGGAGAGACAAACACAGCTATAATTAGACATCTGAAACACAAGGAAGTGTGTAAATTGTTTAATAGTCCTCCACTTAATTCACTCAGATAATTTCCTAAGAACCAGTATTGACTACGGAAGACTATTGCACAACTGACTGCATATTTAGTTTAAACCCTGCCCTGCTCAGATAAATTTATGGATACGGCTCAGTTTTATTTGGATTTTTCTGAGTGCTAGAGATTTTCTGGGGCCAAAATGTAGAGATGGGTTCAATTTTGTTTGTGTTGGTGTTCGGGTTGATTACACCAAGTCCATGGGGTTTGCACTCACTTAAACTGGGCACATGATCTTACAGTCAGGACTTTGAAACCACCATTTTTTGGCTGTTCTGGGACTTACACAGATTTCCTTGCTGCTCATACACAACCTGGCAAAATTGCCAGAGTTCCACTGCTGTGTTTTATTGGTGAAAAAGTGCAAATCCCCTCCTGTGCTCAGCAATGCTGGGCAGCATCCCCTCTGCACCTCAGCAGTAATACCCCATGTCAGGTGTATGCAGGTCTCCCAGGGCACCAAGGCTTTGCTCCCAAGCTGTCTGCAGATGCAGAGTTGTCCCTGAAACCCTTGTTGGCTCTGTGCACTGTGATGGGGGGGCCTGGCAAGCCAAGTGCTGTGAGTGAAGTTGGTGATGACCCAGAGATGTGAATGGGAGCAGGGCTTAGGCTGTGGCTGCCGCTCCTGCGTCTGCCTAATGCCTTGTGTAGTCCTCGTTGTGGCAGCTGAATGTAGGCATTGAAGGGGGGAGCTTACTCTGTAGTTTCTGCTTGTCACTTTACTAATATCTTCATGTAGGTTGATTATGCCTAACAAATTTTGATTACTTCACAGTGCAATGATCAAGTGGAAAGGAAAAAAAAGGGAAGGAAAATTATAATATTCTTACACTACAAAAAAAAATCTTATATAATCAGTTACAAATCAGAAATGCAAGAGATTATTTAAATAATATATTTGTCATTTTCACATTGTGCACAACTCAGTGATCATTGCTTCCTACCTGCCGTTGTCATTCCTGAAAACAAGGTCTTGGAAACTGTCCATTTTATCCTTCTGGCATGAATTTCTGCCTGTTTATATTTGTGCACAATGTCCATCAGTCAATTAGCCCATCTCATCCGTCTATCTACGTGGATACGACTGGTTACGTATCTATTGTATTTCTGAGGTATGTAGGTCATGTCTCCATTGGGTACTGCTGACTCTGCTAGACAGCAATTACACAAATGCCGGCTTTTACTGGAGAGAAAAAGAAACATTGTTAGGAAAGCTGCCTTAAGATTCGCCTTTCATTTTCTATAGCCCTCTAATGGAAAGTGTACCTTGAGTGTTCTGATGAGTTTTGATCAGGCAGGCTGACTTACATGGGTTTGCTGTGCATTTTCACTTCTTGCTACTGTGTTTGCACTGCTTTTGTCTTGGCTATTACATAATCTGTTAGAGCTTGCTCACTTTCCTTTCTTTGCTTGCTTGCTTTTTTTTTTTTTTTTAGGCCCAGGCTATTTTGAGAAGTCAGACCTGCACTTCTTGAGCATTGCTCTGACCCTCTGACAGAAACTAAAGCCCCTGTCTGCCAGGTGCAGCTTCCCAGGAGGTGACCTTTGGGGAATGGAGGGCTTTAGGGCTGGAGATTGAGTACAGATTTCTGAGAGAAAGGGGAACTTGATGAACCCATGTGTGATCCTGTGATGCTGCCCAAGCACATGGTGTTTCATGATGAGATAGGACAATTTCTTTGTTCATGGTTTGAATGCTTCTTTCCCATTAGTGACAGAGAGAGAGCCATGCTGGCTTGGTTGTGTTCCATGCTTAACACAGCCTCAGCCTCAAAGATGTGAATAGCTCCAGTGAGGTCATCAGAGGTCTTTGCATGCTCCAGGTCTTTATGAGTTAGGCATGTACTTTGCTGAATCAAGGCTGCAGCTCTTCATGTTCCTTGTCCTGCATTGCTCAGTACTTCACTGTTTGATCCTATGTTCATGCAGTTTCTCACCAGAAGAACCACTGAGTCATCTAATCTGGTATGAACCCCAAGTAGTGGCTCATCAGCCAAAACTGCTGGCAAACGCTTTCATCCAGTTCACCACCTTTTTTCTGAAGGAGAAGGGAAACAGCTGTTTGAGCAAGGACCAGAGCCAGACAGCTGGACGCCTCATCGTGCAGCCAGCCAGGCTGCTGCAGCCGCCCGCAGCGGCCAGGCTCTCCTGGCAGCAGCATGGGCCCGGCCTTCGCCGTGCCTGAGGCGGGACGCCCAGCTCCAGTCTGATATCTTTACCCTCCAGACCCTCAAATTCATGTGTTACTTCCTGCACTGTGCACACCACCTTGTGTCTGGCTCGGGCTTTTCCCAAAAGGTCTTGAGCAAGCTGGTTATACACATGCCTCCATATTCTGGCACTGAATCAGGTATGGGGACTGCAGTGCCTGGGCCTGCCTGGTTATGCCTCCTCACTTTTGAGTACCACCTTTTTCTTGCCTTTGAGGCACTCATATTACCTAGTGAAGTCACTTCACAGTCATTTTTGCTCAAACCCAGCACAGCTTGAGTTTTTCAGACCTCCCTGAAGGCAGATATCCCGTTGGCCACAGCATCTTCCTATCAGGCTATGTTGAATTTCCAGTGAGGAGTGACCTGCAAACAGTCACCCTTGGCTTGGTCAATGGGCCCTGTAATCCTTGTTTGCAGGTTTCATGCTGGAGCTGTATTGAGCAGCATTGTGTTTTCCTGATCTGTTTTGCTTCTGATTACTCATTTGTATGAGTCAGTCTTAGCATTGTGCCAGTCCTTGTGTCAGTGTGAATGTAACTGTCAGGGACGTTGCATTTATTTCACTGCTGAAAATTTGTAATACTAGCAAGGCTAGGAGCAACCCCTGCGGAATCCCACCAGAAATCTTTTCATTTGATAGAAATTCCCCACTGATGCCTACATTTAGCCAGTTCTTAATCCATTCAATATACGCTTGAATAAAATTATGTAGTGCTGTTTTTTAATCAAAGTATTATCTAATATTAAATCAGCTGTCTTACTGAATGCAGGTAAGTTCCATGCATGCAGCTAGTTTCTCTAACCGAGCTTGTAGTTTCAAAGTGTAAAAATAAGGTGCTTTGTTTGTTTTTCTTTTCTGTTGTTTTAAGATCTGGTTTCTGTAAAACCAAGTCAATTGACTGGCTTTAATTATATTCTTTTGCAAGCATATCATCTGGCTTCTTTGCAAATATGGAACAAATATTTACCAAACACCTCTGCCTCTTTTTGAATCATTAGTAATAATCCTGTCATCTGTAGCCAGTAATAGGCCTACAATGGGTTTTTTAATTATTATTTTAATTTGCTCTAAGGTCTACTTGAATGTCACGTATTTGTCAAACATAGATTTTTCTCTGAAGTCTTCAGCTTCCCTTTTCGATTTACCACAATTCATAATTTCCAACACATGTATAGATTTTGTCCAGAAAAAAAAAGCAACTTCTTTCCATTTTTTTAAAACCTACATTAGTCAGCAGGACATTAAGAAGTCCAGATCAAGGGAAAGTCTTCATATCTAACCATGATGAAATGAAGAAAAAGAGACTTCAAGCCTCATCCTGAATCTTGTCTCAATCTTCCATGGAAAAAAGAAAGATTCTGTTGTTGGAGAAATTCGCCAACCTGATGTTTGCAGTTCCTCTAAATTTTCTGTTCAAAGTCGTGCTATTCTGAACTGTACTTCATGAAAAATGCTAGTGTTTTGCTTTCTTCAGAGATTGTCTGGTCAGGAGGGGGGTCAAAACAACAGTCTGCAGCAAGTCATATGTCTCCACATTAATCCACACAAGGAAGTGTCTGTTTCACTTATATCCAAATGGGGAATGTTTTCTTTAGAGAGGTAGCAAATTGATTTTCCCCACATGGAGCACGGGCTATCTCATTTCCAAAACAAAACTTTCAGAAATGGCTACACAAGTCGGCTCTTTCTCCATGTGGGTTAGAAAGCAGCAGGATTCCTTAATGTTTCCTGCAAGGTTGTTCACTGCTGTGCTCTGGAGTTTCCAGGTCAGGCCTGGCATGTTCAGTTATAAAGAAAGGAATAAACAAGTGTTCGCATTTAGAAAATGTCTAGTAAAAAAATAAGTTTAATATTCAAGTTGTTTCATGTAAGCTTGAGTAAGCATGAGGTGGGGGGGGGGAGGCGTGTGTGTGTGTGTGTGTGTGTGTGTGTGTGTGTGTGTGTGTGTGTAGAGAGGCTGTGCGACCTCCACAGCTTGATGAGAGCTTGAGTTGTTGGTAGGTGCTCATCATTGACTTCATAGGTGTATTTAGGATCCTGTTGAGACTTTCCCCAAATTCAGTTCATACTGTTGTTTCCTAAACAAAGGTCTGGGTTGTTGGTGGTTTTTTTAGCGTAGTCTGATCTTTTGCTATATTTTCCAGCCACTTTAATTTCTAACTTTTTGATGCAATATTAGGTTACTTAAAACTTGCTTTTCTTCATCAGCTCTGTATTCCTGGGCAATACATGCCCCAAGCCTCCTTTCTGGACCCTGTTTCCAGGAGGCAAAAGCTTTTAAATAAACTTCGAGGGGTGAAAGGAAAATAAGTTACATCTAAGATCCTGAAGTCAAAATGCAGAAAAGGGAATGAGGTGAAGGAGATACAATAAAGAGATGGTGGTGACAAGGAAATCAAGGAAGCAGCTGGGGCTCCAGAAAGTATGCAAGATTAACTAACCTTTGAACAGTTTTTGAGGCCATGCTTAAAGACAGCAATATGCTTTTCTTAACTTTCAGATATTGCAGAATGCTGGAAACCCCCTAGAGGGGCAAGTGTTAAAGCCATTAAACCTGTTAACTTTCTATTCATTACATTTTAAAAGGTGCAACATGTAACCATGATTTTCAGCCAAGAGCTAACTTTTGCCAGGCTGCTTTAGGGATGTCCTCAGCAACCAGCTATTTGCCACCTGCTAGCAGGCATGGTCAGTTGATGGATTTTGTGGAGATCTGGGGCCATTCTTCTCACCTTGACTTTGATGGCCAGGCACCTCCGTATGCCACCTCCAGCTTCTGTTTGGCACCTGAATCACGAATAGCTCTGCGATCTGACACATCCTGCCCTTTCCACCTGCCTAGAAAGGGAGGCCTCCTTGTCTGCTCTGTATTTATTGATAGTTTTGCAGCTTAGGGCCAAGGATTCTGGTATCACAGCTTTTGTGTGTGTGTGTGAAAACCAGGAGACAAGTGAAGGACTGGCACACTGCGAAAGGATTCTGTGAGGGGATGTTGAGCAAGGTGTCCTTCAGGGAGGAGCCACTGTGGGTGCATTTGGCAGGTGTGCTGCAGCATTGCCTCATGTCTCTTCTGAACCCAGAACCACTGTTCATCCCTGTTTATTCGCTGCTTGCAACCTCTACTACTCCACCTAAATCCTGGTTTGTGATTACCTCCCACTGGTACACTCCCACCTCTGTGTTCAGAGCTCACCTGACTCTATGAGCCCACCCTAAATGATCTTCTGCTGGCCCTTCTTTGTTGGCCCTGGAGATTTTTACAAGCTTAGTTGATTTTTTTTTTTTTTTTTTTTTTTGGGTATTGATTTTTGCAGTTGGCAAAAATGCTCTGTGTTCTTCCTTCATCTTTCCACAGAAACATGGTCGCAAAAAACAGCAGGCAGCCAGAAGAATCTGGTTGGCAGTCTAAGTTTTAAGTCCATCAGCAACGCTGAGTACATTCCTCAGCAAAATACGGCAATGGCCTTCTTTTCCTTTTTTCTTTTTTTTCTTTCTTTCTCCTACTTTTGAAGTGTTTCTGAGAAACTGGAGTATTAGCAAGCCAGAATCAAAAGTCATATCAGGAAATAGTTACACAGGTCAGAAAGGCCTGGCAAGGCAAGAACTTTGATCATGGGCATTACAATTGCTTAGATGTGCTCTAGAGTAAGAAATGTGGAGCAAACAATTAAAGGATCCATGTTTTAGGCATGACTACAGTACTGTTTACTTACACGGTTTGCTGAGCAGCCAGCAAGGTCCCAAGGTTATTTTGGGCTCAGCATGAGTAAGTGATCCAGGTATGACAAATGAGGTAATGCATTCCAGGCTCATTAAAAACTCTTGGCTACACCACTGATTTTGACAAAGTGCCAACATAGCTTGACCTCAGCTGTGTGAAGGCCACTATTTTTTTTAACACCCTCCCTATAACAACAAATCTTTTGCATCAGCCAAAATATGTGCATGTAGAAAACAGTGTTATTGGGAGGGTTGAACTCACTGGACTTCCAGGGACAATCAGACTCGTAAAAAAGTGGTAATTTTACAGTAACTGACCTGCTAAATTCAGGGACCCCAAAACCACAGCCATTGCCTCTTGACTTATTCATGCCTCTGGAAGTGGTCGTATATGGCATTATCAACATGGATGTAGCTCAGGTGAGGCTGACCTGATAATAGGGAGATGGTAAACCTTGTGATCACTTCCCCATCCTGGACACATAGGAAAAGAAGGTTGGATGTGCTGTCTTCTTGTGGCAGCCTGTGCTTTTCCACTGTAGGTAGTGTTAATGGTCGTGGTTGACTTTGGCAGCTCCCACTTTTGGGTTCTTCTCTTTTCCTTGCATACAACTTGCATTTCTTGGGTTAAAACCAGAGCTGGGAGTTGTTCTAGGCAGTGAGGCTTGGAAATGCTCCTGTTTCCCGTGTCCTGCTGAGCAGACAGCGTCTGTGAAAGTTGAACAACTGAAGGTAGTAGTGACTGGAGAACAGTAGCCACAACCTTAAAAATTTTCTGAGTAGGTGAACAGCATAGCTGCCCTCTGCCTCTACTTCTGGCCTATCTCAATCACCTACAATATCGTGATATTTGCACAGATTGGTGAGAGTGCTGGAGGGGAAGATATAATTTTTGAGCAATGATGCTCTTTTGTGGCTTTATGAACAGAAAGAACTTCCGGCTTTGAGGAAACATCTAGCTAGCCTGAGCAGCATTAGCCTTGAGCTCCTCTCTTGTCTGTGTGGCTCTCTCTCTGTGGGTCAGAGCCTACTACTGAGCTTATCTGTGATTCCTGGCCTTTATTTTTCTGCGCAGATGCCCCGGACTGTCCTTGTTTGATTACTGTAGTCTGTAGGCAGCTCGTGCAAGAGCAGGCTTTGGGAGCGTCCCATCAGCTTCTTACTGTGATATGTTTAGACAGCAAGGATTTGCCAGTCTACATCTACAGATAATTTAACTCATTGTGCTATGCTATGGCACAGGCTTTGCATTTAACCTCTCAGGTGTGACAGTTTGCACTAAAAACATGTAGGGCATTGCTGGTGTTCTGGCAGTACAGAGCACAGCCACGGTTTGGGGACTCCTCGGAGCTCAAGGAGTGTTTGCTCGTACTGTGTGCATTTTGCAGCTCGCTGTGTTTTACCTGGACATACCTGAAAGGTTTGCCAGGACTCAGCAGGTGAAAGGAGTGGGAAAGCACCACACGTTGGCAAAAGGCAATCGTTGTCAAATGCACAGGAAAGAAGGTTTTTAAACTGGTACTGTGTTGTCTCTCTCATACTCCTGTTACAGGCACTCACACTAAAGAGGCGGCAAATAATGCAAACTTTTTTCTGCACTTATTTATTCAATTTTTACTTTAATTTTCTTTGCTTATGTTCTCACCTTCTGGGAATGTGCAAGTTATCAGGTCTCACTGCCACAAATGCTTTCAGAAAATGAATTTGAAAGCCATATGCACAAACATGTGAAGAAATTGAATCATTCTGGATATTCTTAGGTAGTCATGCCAGAAGTCCTTCTCCACTAGAAAACAGAAAAAAAAAAAAAGGTAGGATACTCACTTAGCTGTCCAGTAGATAATGAACATCCAGTGTCATCAGGAAAACTGACTGTGACTAAGCCACAAAATGTGTAAAAATTGCTTTAAAATAATTATGAATAACAAATTCAAGACATTTGCAGTGTGCTCATGAATATGTCAAAAATTAAACAAAAGATGACAAAATTGAAACATGAATGTGACTTGTAAATTTTTCCTTTGGTCCTAGTCGTATTTCCTAGCTCACACGAACAAAATGAATGTCACTGAAATGCAATAATCTTCAAATAATGCATTTATTTATAATGATTTAGGGAGCAAATATTAATGGCTTTGTTTCAAGTGTGACTGGAACTATGTCAAATATTTTCTTTTACAGAGTAGAGACTAGATGCGAGGACCTTCTCTTTGATACTAGTTCCTATTGCTGCTTTCTTGTTAATTGTGCGTCAGATCTGGGTGGCTTTAGGTGATTTAAAGTCATACCATGGGGCATGTGGGACGGCCCTTGTGCGTGCTGCAGACAGACCTTCCCTGCTGCAGCTCCTGAGCCACAGGGAGAATGCAAATACCCCATTTCATAGTGGGTTTGTGCCAGTTCTGCCATGGAAGGCTCCAATTCAAACAGTGTTTATATGCAAGCTCAATATACCTGGAATTTAGGAACAAATGCCTTCTTGCTTTTAAAGCTTTTAGCAAAACATTAGCAGTGCTTTATAGTGTGATACGAAGTACAGTGCCAAAACTCAGCATAACAAGTGTGTTTGAAAAACATGGAGCCTTGAACTAGTTTCTTTATTTGTTAAAAAGGAAGGAATGAAGGAAAGAAAGAAAGAAAGGACAAGTAATTCACATGCAAGTATATTTGATGGTAGCTCAGCCACATCCCTCTTTGGCCATTGGTTGGGCCAGGCCTGGGCATCCTTTCATTCAAAGATTAATATTTTAACATCTGTGCCAGAGTGTAGTAAATTGAGGGAACACTTCTATTTCCTTCAGTACGTTTTTTGAAGACGGTGTAGTTAAGGATCTGTCCATCCCATCGAGGTCATGTGCCCCAAAACCCCTGTAGGCATCAGGAGGGCATCAGAGGTTGAGCAGGGTTTCTGAACAAGGCAGGGCGGTGTGGCCGGGGCTGGCAGTCTGGCAGGCAGCGCTGGAGCCCTCGGAGCTCATCCCACGCTCCCGCCGAGCTCATCTCTGTTTATATGAGTAATGGAGCGGCTGGGGGAGGGGATTTGTAAGCACGGAGCAAATACTCTTAGTGTTCATTTTGTGTGAGACTGACATCCACACCAAGTCGAGACTCCCAGCGACGTAGTGTGCAGTCACATGCTGTAGCATTCATGAGTACAGATATAAATCAGGCAGATGTTTGTCGACTGGAATGGGTAATAATTTCTTTCTCTCTTTGTTTGATTTTGCATGTTAGCCTCAGATGACAATTTCAGAATTGCTTTCTGCAGTACTTTTCAATAAGCAGAATGTGCTTCACTGGAGATAGATGGAGATATTTCTATAGGGAGATAAACATATTTTTAGATAGACACAAATATGGACTTACACCCATATGCACACGCATATATATATATACACACACATACAGTTTGTTTTTTTTTTACCTTGTGCCAGTATTGGGGGAAGAAAAAGGATCTGACTTTTTATTTTAAACCCACAGCTTTTCTTTTTCTCTGAACAGACCAAATATGACAGTGTTACTCAAACTATAAAATCAAATTAGCACCCTTTATTGTGTTTGCAAACTAATTAAAATGTAAAATGTCCTGAAACCACTGGCTTACTGTGTGACAAATGTAAGATTAGAAACAATTAGAAGACACTCAAGAGGTTTGTGATGTTTAGATTTCTGACATTGTTCTAATCATCCCTTTAAGTAATGAAAACAATGGTTACCTAGAAATTAAAGGTTTAAAGGAAATTATCTTATTCGGTACAGTCATTAGTTAATCATTGTTTATCATTTTAAGCGTTGCCATAGTAGTCAGAGCCTGATTTTTAAATCTGAAAGCAGAGGGGACATGTAATAATGAGCAAACATCTGCTTCATCTCTTATTTCTATATATGATCATAATTTATATTGTAATACCACTATTGAAAGATGAGTGTGATATTTTTTATGATGATCCATATCCCATTCCTCGTATGGCTCAGCACAGTTGAGATTTAGTCACTGTGTTATTTCAGAGCTGTTTTATCTTAAGAATTGGACAAAACTGAAAGTGATTCATGTTAATTTGTATGTGTGGTATGTAACCCTTATGAAACAATCAATCACTTATTTCAGTACTTGTCAACTTCCAGAACTAGTTGTTAAGGGTTTTTTTTCAATCCATTTCAGGACTCGGGGGTAATTTTTTATTTTTTTTCTTAAACTTTTTTAGGAGAACTTTGACAAGAATGACAAGATATATAAACATTTCTTGGAGCTGTAAGGAATTTCAATATTTCAGAGGATTTCCAAAGCCAGATGTTTCCCAAAGTTGGAAATAGCAGTTAGTACTCTTCCTTGAAGATTATAAATAATAAAGGCAGCAGGGTGATTAATGCAGAGTTGCTTATTAATATTCAATTTTGTTCTTTTTTGTACCATGGAGAAATATTTGTGCTTTCTCTCTGAGTCCTTGGGAGACCAGTGTTTGACTTTATATTAATTAGTTATGTGAAAGTAGAATAGATTAGCCTTGGGGGATATTCTATAGAAATGTATAGTGTGTCAAGATGTAACCCATGGAGGATGGGAATCTCATAATAAGCATTTACTGTAGACAGATGTGTACATTTCTGTGACTGATTGTAGTGGAATTATTTATTATGCTTTCAGCTGTTAAGAATCCAGTAAAAGACAATGTGCTCAAATTGTTCTCCATTAATTTTCAGCGCCAAATCTTAAAGGCAGACCGCGCAAAAAGAAGCCATGCCCACAGAGAAGAGATTCATTAAATGGTATTAAGGATTCCAACAATAATTCTGAAAGCAAAGCTGTTGCCAAGGTAAATCACTTAATAATACTCTTTTCGGTACACTCTCCTTTTTTAGGTACAATCCTGTCTTTGTTTCCCAGCATGCGGTTTCAAATTTATAGTGTAACTTATTTTCTTGGGGAGATAAATGTAATTTTTTTCAATAGTTTTATTTTTCACTTTAAATCATGCCTGTGTTTAAAGTTACCAGCAACTATAATCACCTAACAACCTAATGCTATCAGCTTGTTGGTAACTGGTAGTGCTTAAGCTTTCTTGGCATCTAGTGTTAATTTTCACATTCTGTGACACACAAACATAGTTTGTGACAGTATCTTCGAATTAAAAATAAACCTGGGAGCAGCTCACCCTGTTACAATGTACTTCTAAATATAAGTTTGAAGATAAACAGACTATGAAACCAGAGCTGCCTCAGTAATGGTTTCTAAGAAGCAAACAGAGACGATGTTACCCTGATGTTACGGTCTCAACATTTTTAAATTAGAAAAAAAAAAACCATAAAGATAGAAACTCAGCATGAAAACTTAAAAAAATTATCTGGGCTGTTTCTTTAATACTTAGTGCTGCGCTTCATGTTCCCTGGTTTGCTGAATAGTGCATGCTTTTACAGAGTCTTCTGTATGTGCTGCAGTGCTTAGCCCATACTGCAAGTAAAAATTGGATCACTGATTACTGTTTATAGACTTAATCTTTTAAGATATTTATGGGTTTGTGTCTTTTCCTTAAAATATTTTAAAATGGAGTTTCTGTAGTGTAAATTACATCCTATTTTCTATGTTGTCTTGAGTGGTTTTAAATAGGAATTTGGTTTTCTCTTAAAAAAAGAGCAGCACAAATGGCTCCTTTCAAGATGATTTAATTTGAAACTCTAAGGTGCAAAGATGGAAAATTACTTAGAGCAATACTTGATTTTTATCTGGGGCAGAACTTTGTCACTGATACTTTAAGCTAATCAGCTAAAGAGATTTGCATATACTAAGTTTTTACACCGACTCCTCCCAAATCTATTGTTTCAATAAATTAGATGGATGTGTATCTGAAAAACACTTCCATTGTTGTGACCGTCTCTTTAGGAAATACAGTGAATCTATAGATCCATTTACGTTGGTATTGTTGTACACAGTGAAAGTCCTGGGAGATTAGGAGGTTAAAGAGGTCAAGTGGAAGTGTTCTGCTCTCAGTTTCTCATAGGAAGGCAAATTAAATTCCACCTCCTCCTCCTCCCTAGGAGTTCAGTTAAAATTGTGCCTTCTGTTGATGACGATAAAAGAGGCTGAAGTTCATGATGAAGCTCTGCCCTTAAGTCACTGTTTCTCTTCTTTTTGTGCCTTATTGTACTCAGTTGGAGTCTGCACTATCGTATTAGACAGGCGTGGTAAGAGGCAATGGAGCCTGGTGTGTTGAGTTGCGGGGTCCTGCCAGATACTATAGAGTTTGTCTGAATGTTTTCTCTGTGAAGGAATGTGAAAAATCCGTTGTGTGAAAATGTCTCAATTTGCCTCAATTGCCCCTTCCCCTAAGCCATTTTTCATGTAAAAATATTGCCAGCGACTATGGCTTGAACCACATTGTCAAAGCACCCCAGACTGTAGGACAAGTAGTTCTGCCTCTTCAGCACCTGTTATATAGGTATTAGATAATTAAAAACAACAGTAACACTTCATACCAAATTGTTTATCCTCTCTGTTTATATTTGGGTTCACACTACTAGTCAGATGGGAGGATATTTCAGATAAGAAGTAATTCCACCTATTTATCTAGTCATACTGTGCTCATCATTGTGCAGATATTAATAGCATTAATTATCTTGGCCAGCTTAATTTCATTATAAATAATAGACATGCTCATGATATAATGTCCTTGCATGTAGTCACACTGACTTCACTGTGGCTCTTCACATCAATCTGTGTCTCAGGGTTGTGGATTCACTTCCATGAGAAGAGGACAGCAAATCAAACCCTCTACAGCAGATGTACTACACTTTGTACTGACCCTGCCTGTGGCTTACTGGGGAGGGAGCGGAAGGGTATTTGGGGAAGGGGAGGAATAGAGATCCACCTACTGTCTTCTCATTGCTGGGAGCAGTTGAGGTGTTGTCATCTGAAGCTCCATGTTGGATTTCACCATTGGTTATCCTGCTCTGTGAGTGCTCCATCTCCGACTAATGCTGACAATGGGTCCACGGAGAGCAGGATGGAACACTGCTCATGTAAACAGGACAGATCCACGTGTGTCAGACGCTGAAGCATTTAGCAGTCCTGGCCATATTCTTGCTCCAGATAAAATCCCTTCTGCCCGGTTGTGCTGCTCACATTCTCAGATCATGTCACTCAGTGTCTGGCAGCAGCCTCATTTCTCAGTGACAGGGCGACGGCTCTGAGGGGGTTGCAGTGACTGTATGGTTTGAGTTGGGAAATGGCAGAAGTGGCTTTCTGAAGGCTGTGGTTTTGAGCCTATGAAGACCCAATGCAGGCTGCATAGTTTTCATGACTTGCTGAATTTCATGTTTTCAGCTGCCAGTGACTGGAAAGGTTAATTCTTCAGACGTTGTTCTCATTGGGCATGTTTGCCCTGAACCATCAGCAGATCGCTTTGAGGGTTTCACAGTTACATGGCAAGGAGAAGTGTCTGGTTGGGTAGGAGCAGCTCCGAGTCAATTCCAGTATTGGTGGCTTGTTAAAAATAGAGTGGTAGTGGCACAGACAGTGTGGTCCTGGACCAGCAGGTGCGGCCAGGGAAAGGGGGTGTTTCATGTGCCACTTCTCACTTTTGATCTCTTTGGTGTTGACTACATTCATTTTAGTACCTCCTGGGGAAGATCCCAGGGGAGTTCCCTCCCAGGCTGGGAAGGGAATAAGAGGCCATCTACTCCGGCAGGACCAGCTCTCCTGGAGAGAAACATATCAGGCTCTTCTCTCGAAACATTCCTAGGACCCTGGAGGTTTCATACTTGACGTGTCATCATCAGTGCTGGACAGGCTTTTGGAACTTGAAGGCTCCAGCAGATGACCTTTGTTGTACCTGCTTCATCTTCCCAAAGAGTGTTCCCATTCAGAGTGTACAGAAATGTGTTCTAAGGCTTTTTAAAACTGGCTGATCTGACCGTTTTGAGGAACTGAAAGGATTAACTTGTTAAACACGGAAATTGTCCCCAAATGAATCTGTTCATTACATATCTCAGTGCAAATGCCAAAGTAAATCTCTCACTTCATCTGTACAGCAAGATCTGGGAAATCAGTTTAAAAGTTGCCAGGATATGCTTTTCCTGTGGCCACAGGTGGTCTGGCATGCTCTCAGACCTGGAGATTTATTCCGATTGCCTTGGCCATTATCTGATGGAAACTGTAAAATGTTGGTTTGTTGTGGTCTGTGTTGTGTGTGACCTCTGGCAGGAGAAGACAAACACACCGGTGTACCCATGAGTGTTCACTGGCCATTTGGTCATGGATTATCCACCTCTGATGGAACACACAGCAGGAGGTGGTCAGATGTTCCAAAGCCCACCTCAGTGCACCCCCAGCTTATCCAGCTTGACCCTGATGTGGCACTGGGTTTGTGTTTTGAAAGAGAAGGGCAGTTTGTGGTGCTTGGTGCAAATCTGACATCGTTCTCACCGGTTTTGATACGTTTATGCAGGATTTACACTGGTGTTACCCAGAATGGCATTAGGCCCTTTTGGTTCTCACTAATCATTGGTCATGGCATTCATCCATATTGCCTCTCACAAGGTGAGGAGGTTCCAGAAGTGAGGCTTTGGGCCTCGAATGCCGAGTGGATGAAGCATTGTAGCCGACACCAAAGCTCTGTTGAACTTGACACTGCTTGGAGTCCACCCATCGCATTTTGACACCTCTGAGTTCCACAGGGGCTTTGACCTTGCTTCTCTGTAGACTGAAGAGAGGAAGGTTGTGTGCACCACGAGTTTTTCTCACTCCTGGTGGTTTTCTTCATGTTACTTTGCCTTTGTCTCCTTGAGGGTGGTATCCCTTGCCATTAGTTTGCTGCACAGCAGTGAGCTTTGATTTCGGTTAGAGTTCATGCCCGGGTTGTCTTTGCAAACACAGTTCTGAATTGTCTGGATTGAAAAAGAGAATCTAAGCAAGTGGGTGATGAAACTGAAGAATTGTTCCCAGGTCAAGTGAAGTTTTTCCACATTTGCAGCTCCAATTAAAAATTCTTAAATTATTGAAGTCATTCGCTCTTTTTGGGAGTGCTAACCCAGTCTTTGGTGAAGGATTGAAACCTATGACAGTGTATTCTAAACTTTTTAAGCAGAAGCTGTTAAATAATTTTTGTGAGGTGCCAAAGTAAAAAAAGTCAAGGGATTACAGCTCTGACCTGAAAAGTGGATGAGGAAATCCAAAGTTGATTTAATAGGAAAAAAAATCCCGTTAGCTCCTCTGACTTTTGAATGAAACCCAGGACTTTTACAAGAGTTTAATCGACAAACATATCTATTACTAGAAGGCAACGCATGGTGTTTTTTGCTTTAGGAAGACAATATCTCTTTGAACTGTGCAGCTGGAGAATATCAAGCAGTACAGTGGGCATACTTCAGCAGAAAATGATCAAGAAAAATCCCGCAAAGAAGTCCATTTCTCAGTCCCTGCTGTGTTACTCCGGGAGGAGTGAGCCTGTACCCTGCAATGGCCAGTATGGAGGTTTCTCAGCAGCATCAGTTGCCATGGAAAATCGTGACCACTTGTCTACTCTGGTTAGGAGCTACCACTGCTTTGTCCAGCGTCCATGGAAAACTGTGGAGGCAGATGCCCTGAAGTCAGTACTTTTCTGCGAAGTTAATACCTGGAGGACTGTAAAGGTTTTGCTTTCCCTGAGCCTGAAATGCCAGAGTATCTTTATTAAGATGAAATAAGCATATCATGGTCTTTCCAGTGATATGTTTGTTGTTTGTTTACAAGCACTTACATAATGCTCTTCTCAGCAGTTGCTTCCAAACTATCAGCAAGTATCCAGAAAGCACCTGGTTAAGAAGTGACAGTTCTGAAGAAGGGTCCATGGGTTGTTTGACAAGAGCTCCTGCCTTCCTGCACAGCAAGATACTCCACTCTCCTCTGGTGTCCTCCTAAAAGTGCAAATACGGGCTCTCAGAGTCTCTCTGCTCCCTCTGGGAGTACAAAGGATATGTCTTGGATGGGGTATGGAACTGCCAGAAGGCTCCTGACAGCACTCAGAAGCATTGAAGGGGCAGTGCAAATCCAAAATACACGTAACCATCTCCACTACCTTGTATTAGAAAACTTCCAGTATTTCAGTGGAAATGTTTTGATCCCATGGTCCCAGTGTCAAGCTTTTAACCGTCAGGTTTCTGCTCTTTTTATTTTTTCTTGTATACATACTTTAAATGAATGCTCGATTTGTAATTTGCTCGATTCAGTGAGAGGATTATCTTCAGGAGGGGCTGCAGGATTAAGCCAGTCTCACTGGGTATTTTCCCCTGTGCATGAATACTGAGGAGAGGTAAAGTAGTTCCAGTGTATTCATTTCCAGACTGGCACACATCTGCTGGGAGTCCAGTGGGAGACCTGGAGCTCTGGGACTTACGTGCATTGGGGCTGTCGGTGTCTACCAGGAAAAGCTCCAGCTACCAGCCTCTCCTTTCTGCTAAATGCTTAGGGCTGCGCACAGGTTTAAGCAGATGCTCAAATCCACTTGACTTGAGTCTGTGCTGCAGCAGAACCTCCACTCGTGTGCTGAGGGCTCTGCCTGGGTGAAGCTTGCCAAGGTTTGCATCTATTTTGGTGGGCCAAAGGAGAGAAAAAAGTGTCATTTCAGAGCTGGCTGCTGAGCATTCCTGGAAGGGGCTGAGCACCCTCAGCTCCAAGGGTTGTCTACGGGAGTTGACAATGCTCAGTGTCAATCCTGGAATGAGGGTTATTATTAGACTTGCTAATGGCAAGTGTATGTGAGAGATGGAAGCTGTCTGTGACATAGCAATGTATAGTCATAAAAATGCAGATCTGGAGAGCATTACCAATGAGTTATAATGATTTAAAGATGTGGCTATTTAAAAATGTTGTGACTAAGATTCAGAACAAGACATTTAGCTCTATAAATAGCTTCTTTGTTTCCCCTCAAACACAGTCGCATGGTTTGGCCTTCATTTTTTTCAACAATCCATTCTGCTAGGAGAGGGTATTTATTCCTTAAGTGAAAATTAAAGGTTACCCAGATCTGATATGACATCTTTTCTTTTCCCAGGTAAAATGTGAGGCTAAGTCAGCTTTGCCCAAACCCAAGAGTAACAACAGCAACTGTAAGAAAGGCTCAAGTGAGGATAAATCAAAGATTGCCGTAGGTGAAGAATGCAGAGCTGATGAGCAGGCTTTCCTTGTGGCTCTTTATAAATATATGAAAGAAAGGAAAACACCAATTGAACGAATACCCTATTTAGGTTTTAAGCAGAGTAAGTATCCTTTTTCTCACTTTCTTGTTGACATTTTAGAACGGTTTGGCTTCTCTGGAGGAAAGCGTTTGCACGTGAAGCCTATTTTAAAGCCTTATGGATGGGGTGGGACCATGTTTATATCTACACATTTTCCAGTCCAGGCATTTCACTGTCTTATGCCTAGATTTGCATCTCTTCCTTCTGGGGTAGTTGCTGCCGGATATTTATAGATTTAAATCCGCTGATTATGACTAGAAATAGGCATGTTGAAAACTCTCTAGTTTTCTGTTTTGTAAATCTGCAGCGTCTGTAATGCCTTTCTTCTGAGTTAATAATATGACGTATCTTTATTGTGCCCAGATGTTCTTTATGAAAGCACAAATATTAAAGGAAGACATTTAAAGGTGGTCAAGAAAGGCACAAAAGGGATCATATTTTTAAGCCCCAAAATGTGTTTATAGTTAATAAATTACGGACTTTGGAGAATAAAACCAGACTGTATCTGCTTAATACAGAATGCAGTGTTTAGAATTGCTTTGGCATGTACAGTTTGTAGTGCCACAATCTGTAAATTAATTGTATGTGGAGAAGATACAGTTGAAACTGAATTCTGCATAAATATTGCAGCACAATGTAGATCTTTCACAGTTTCCAACAAAAGCTGTAAATGGGGGTATTTTTCCTCCTTATCTATAGATTGAATGATACTTTATTTCCTTAAAGGGAAAAAGCTGTGGATTGAAATACTATTTACTCTAATTTATCTCCCAGATTAAAACCATGTGTTATTTTGATGAAGAATGTCAAACCTGTATGTTTTACATAACAATTTACATACCTAATAGCAATTGGCACTGATTGCAACAGGCCTCCAGCAGCCATTATAAACTTATATAACTCCGAATGATTACAGTGTTTGTCTGAAAACTGGCTGCTTGAAATGGGAGTAAAATTAATGTACTATGAACAGCTTCGTTGCATTATGCATTGATTCAGATTAAATCAAGGCCTAAGCAAAGCTCTTCATAGCTTTGAAGCAGTACAAGGTTCAATGAGGCTTTCAGAACATTTTGTGTTGAAGAAATTATTTTTTTCTGCTCCCCCACCCCCCCATTTTATTCTGCCCTCCCTCAAGCATGGAGACAGGGTGGGCTTAAAACACAAGCTGAAGTAGAAATGGCCCACTGCTAACATTTAGCTAAAATACATTGGAAGTTGCCTGACATTCATTATGAAGTAGGGGCCTGATCAGGCAAATAATTAAATACCAAAAGTAAGTATGCTGAGAAGAGCAGAAATGTTTGCAGGATGGGGCTCTGTATTTGGCCATCAAGGCTTGTGCAAACATTGCCAATATAAATAGGTCAGTGGCAAGGGGCAGTACGTACACTACAGCAGAGCATCCCTCCATGGAGAACGATCCCATTCTCTGTGGTGCACAGCTGACCTCAAGTATTTGTAGCGTGTCAGTGGGGATTCACTGTTGGTGGAATTGTGCATACACCTTTCATATGGCTGACATCAATTTTTCTTCTAACAATTAACTGAGATAAAATAAAAATTTAAATCAATAAAATAAGACTCCAGCAAGCAGGGGCACCATGGCACAGGGGGCTGGGATGAAAAGCACGTGAAAGGGGAGAAGTTCTGCAGGAAATAACACCTCCCAACACATCTTTTCAACTGAGTTGCCTCTGTGCCTCTGACCGCACAGCCATGGGCAAGGCACAACCAGCCACAGCATAATTATTGCAGTAACGCTCATTCGTGCTCCATCTGGGTGCATTCACGCAGGGCCCGCTAGAACGCAGCTTATTGTTCATTGATTATGGAGCCCATTATCTGAGCTGCAGTAAATATTGGATATTGTCTGATCGATAGGCTTGCTCTGAGAGCCAGTGTGCGGCTCTTGCTTGCTTGCTAATGAAACCAGTGTTAAACAAATAATTAAAAGTAACATTCTTCCCAATGAGTAATTTTTATTATCAAAGTTATGGAAACATGCTACAGTCATTATACCATGTCTCTTATCAGCAAAGTCAAATGAGCCCATTACCTTTGTCTCAGTGTATTTTTCCAGTCCTGTTAAGGAATCTGTAAGTGTGTTCTCTTATATGTAATCAAAAATATATATAGTATGGGCTAATATTTACCCTTCAGATTATGTAAATACCTCTTTGGAAAATGTTTCACAGGAGCTTTTTCAGGGGCTGTGAGCTTTTTTTTTTCTCTATTTTTCTTTTTTTAAGAACTGTTTAATTTACATTTCTTTGAAATATGTTGGCTAATGCAATGCTTATCTAAATACTTATTGTCCCTCTAACAGTTAACCTTTGGACTATGTTTCAAGCTGCTCAAAAACTGGGAGGATATGAAACAGTAAGTGTTTAAGTAACTTAAATGAAATAATTGTGCAATCTAACTTTTCCCTGTTAGAAAAAAAAAATGTAAAAGCAAACAATCATTTGCTGCATTTTAGGCTAGCTGTACTTATTGTGAGTTTATTGGACCGTTTTTGGAAACAGTCCCAATTAGTTCCAGATTTGGCAAAATTGTAAACTTGTCGTAAAAACTACAAGTGGAAAACATATGTAACTCTTCCCTGTCAAGGAAATTAGTTGGGTCTGTAATTTTTTCCCATGTTGAGAAAGGGCTATTATTGTACAACAAGCCAAGATTGCATAAAAGAAATTTCACTTGGCAACATCCCTGACATCTGTTCATGTCTAATATGGGAAATGTATTAAAGGCTTTCAAAAGTAATCAGCATTGTCCATTAAGGAATAGTATGCTGCAGAATCTTCTCTTATTCCAAGTGTAAAAGATCTTTATTAGACAAGGGTCAGTACCATATAAACAGGAAGTTATCAAAGTAATTCAGAAAAGTCTCTGACACTTTTTATCAGCTAACCATATCTGACAAGAGCAGTTTATTTTTAGCTCACAGGAAAATTTGATGGCCACGGATTTTACAGCATGTATTTTGAACCAATAAAATATTAGAGCAACAAACTTAGATTAAAATCTTGAAATGAGAAGAAAGAGCTGCATTAATATGGCACATCAAGATGACATCTGTAATAAAAAAACAATTGACATAGGAAGATGTCGTCACTGGAAATATTTTCTTTGCACACAATGATCAGATTAAGTTGTTCAGTTCCTGCCGCAGTTGGATGAAAGAAATTATTTTTGCTTTGTTTACGAAGTAATCTGGGACATATCTGTGCTGTAGAGAAATGACAAGAAGAAATGCACTTTCAAGAAATTGAAAGTCATTTGAACCAAAATGCAAAACTCACTGTTTTCCTTCCATACAATAAAGCACATTGTTCAGTGCATCAGCAGCCTGGGCTGGTTAGCATGGTTGTGCCTGGGATTTTGTGAAACGTGAAATCTAACATTCTTAAAAAAAATATATGCTTGATTTGGCTTTTATTGTTGCTCTATCTTTCATTAATCAGCACATACCATGCTTATGTACAAGGGTGTGTGTAGGCGTGCTCATGGGGATGTATGAATGAATAGCTACCATAGATAGATTGTTACAGCAATTATGAGCCAACGGTAATTGCGGGAGTTGTAAAGTGCAACAAAAATGAGGGCTAAAATCTTGAACTTGATCCAGAGCACCAGGGAAGGCCAGGAGGGAGATTGAAGGGAGAGAAGCGTGTTCAGAGTGCTCAGGGAGGCGAGCAATTTTCACAGCAGTGTTTTTGGGTTTGCTTGAAGGGACCGAGTACAGAAGCAGGGATGTCGAAGTGGTGACTTGCTGGACAGACCTGAGTTTTAGTGCCAGAGGGAGAGAGATGGGTTTAGACAAAGGCAGGTGAGCCTTTGTACCTGGGGCAGAGCCGGAATAGGATTGTGAATTTGTGACCACAAGGCCAGAGAGCCAGTCTGAGAAACACGACAGGATCAGAGGGGAAGGATCACATACATGAGAATGTCAGCCAGAGTAGCTTCAGTCCACACTTGTCACAAAGCTCCTGTCCTTTTCTCAGTGACAGATGTTCTCTGTTGTTTGGGGGCATTTGTCACCTTGGATGAAAATGTACCAGCGGTGCTTATTCTTCATAGAGAGTAAACTAAGCAGTTGCTTGCTGTTCAGTAAATGGCAAGGCAAGCACAGCTCACACCCTCTGACATACCTGCAAGCCCAGCTTTGGCTGGAGAGTGACTGTGTCTGAAATGATGGGCCTGATCCTGGTTTTATGATCAGTTTTATGTGAGTGGCGTCTGTGCTCTTTGCAGGCAAGCTGAAGCTGGGAGGACTACTGTGATGCAATTTAAGTGGTATATGCAGCATGAGGTTTCCTGACCTCATTCTTTTCTGTTAACAGTCTCATCCTCAATATGGATCTGCCTTTGCTTTAAATTCCCAAGTATTATATCGATAGCTGTTGCAAAACTTTGACCTGTGCACACCCTGGGTTTTACTGTTTTATGGCCAGTTGATATTCCTTGAGTTTGCCAACTGCATTCATTCATATATATTTTATAATGGCAAGCACTGCTGAGAAGCTTTTGGTGTTTTATTTGTCTCCTTTCTCACAAGCCAGTGGATGGTTGGGGTGACATGGACCTCAGTTACCAGTTCTAGGATCTTATGCAGGTCTGCTTAGATGCAGAAGTTTCAAGTGAGTGCTGTAATTCAATGTTGAGCAGAATCCACTGCTCTCACACACAGTGCCACCATCTATTGATGAGAAGTTGTGCAGTACAACAGCTTTCTCAAACCTACCCTGTTTAATATGCATTTATCTCTATGGCCCCTTCCATCTGATTAGAGCAAACCATTTGCCCATTACAAGGGCTTCATCATCTTTAATTGGTTTTAAAATTTGACAAGTTTTTGTTTTGTGCATTTAGATAGAAATAGGTCTTATCTCTTGGAAGTATTGTAAAGAAAATAATATTTTGAAAGTAGATATTTGACTTCAACATGTGACAGTCATTTTATGAACAGGAAACAGATTAAAGATTGGTTTAAATGACATATGGAAACTTAAAGTGGTCAGTGACTATTTTTTTTACAAGTAAGCACAGAAACCGTCCCAGTTAAAGCAGTTGCAACCTTTACATACTTATATTTGACAGAACAATTATAGTCTGCCCATTTTCAATTTTATCCACTGCCTTGTCCATTTTGTTTGTACATAGATGTTTTGATGGGGTCTAAAAATTATTTCTGAGAAACAAGCAGGGATCATATGCGGTGTTTTTCAGCTTCTGCACAGATTCATAGAAAAGTGCAAAATTTTTGAGTCCAGTCCTGTCAGTTAAAGATGTAAAAGTGACTGAGAACAGCCAGGGATTAGATATGAGATACAGATAACAACTTCCTTAGCCATCTGTGTGACTTTCCCTCTTATCAGGGGCTGGAATGGATCCAGTGAGGCTTGACAGAGAGCATTACCTTTGCATATGGGATATACATACAGGATATCTACTAGTGTCAAATCATGATTCTGTGTCATATTTAACGGTTCTCCATTTAGAGTTCTTATGAGAGCCATTTCTCCTCCATTTGCTTACTAATTCTTAGTTGTCATCTATAACTGTGCAATACCACACTCCCTTGTACTTTCGTTGAACACAATACAGGCTTAATAAAAATAGCAACCCATACAAACTGGTTTAAGGCCTTAACAGATGAAGCTGTCTGTTTGGACTTGGTGGAATCATATTTCTCTTAAAAAAAGATATGTGAAATTAGTATCTTTGTTACTAATAATAGGAGGGTGCATTGGAAAGCACTCTCTATAGCAGACCTTCACAGTATGAATGATTTAAAATGTCCCCAAATCGCTGGATGAAATATGAAACTATGTTCTAGCAGGCTCAGCTGCAGTGGCATTTAACAGCCATTGCCTGGAACTCTCTCAGTCACCCTAAGTCAAGTGAGTAAAAGGTGCAGATGTTCACAGATGGGAAACTTCCATGACTTACCTAAAGAATTGTCCTTTGCAAGTTATGAACTAGCATTTTTCCTTTTGAGCCAACATAAAAGGAGTGCCTTGGCATGTTTGCAGAAGGCTGTGCGGCTGAATGGACTCTACCTGGAGATGTCTTAGAAAGACAAAGGGTAAAAAGAAAATTAGGTGGAGCTTAACCTTCAGTGTGCAGCACATTAGATTTTGCCAAAGGTCAGTGGGATCTCATTTAGCTGCCACCTCCTGGAAACAACAATAAAGTGCTTTAGTTTTTTAAAATTAGTGATTGACATGTACAACAGTCCTGTGTCTGGGCAGGCCCAAAGGAACTGGTATATCAGTGGAATGCAAAGCTAACTGGGTTTGTTTCATACAGAACTAATACCCAGAGCTCTGAAGAGAGCTGTGAGCATCATGTACCATGACGAGAAAATCCCCCATTATGCTTGCAGCAGGAAATAAGCAAGGAGCCTTTCACAAGGAAGGGAGCTGGGAGCTGGGATTGCAGTGCAGAAGACCTTAAGATTTCTCAAAGCAGAAGACATCATTAAAAGCATGTGTGTAAACAGTCCTCTGCTTTAATAGATAAGATCGTTGCTTTTATTTGTTTTTTCTTGACTACCAGTCACTGCATAATACTGTGCTTATAGCAACCAGATCAGATCTGCTCTTACGTCCCTGGACAGGCCAGTCTCTTGCTTAACTCTGATTTCTGTTGGGAAAGGTGTCACAGAGATTTTCAAAGGTGCTGGCTTCCAGTGGGCCCAGCTCTAGGATTTTGAAGCTGTAGGTTGGAGCAAATTGCAGGAGGACTCTTGCAACCCAGAAGGCCACTTTAAAACTAAAGCCAGCATTGGAATGTGAAGCTGTCAGGGATGATGCTGGCCCATGAAATTGCCTTGATTAATGGGTGAGCCTGGACCATCCTGCACTTCCAGAAAGGTGGCAGGCACTGGGAACGATGTGTGTGCCATTAGGAGTAAGGAGAAACAAACTGGAAAACTAAAGCAGCAGAGGCAGACATTCTTGGTAGGAACCACAACCGTAAGCAAAGGATTGCCAAGCATTACCCTTTCCTGACTCCTCAGGAAGTTTGGTCACTGAGGTGGCTGGAAAGAACTTGTACGAGAAAGGAAGGCAGTCGTCAGATTGGATATGGTCAGCAAAGGCGTCCAGCTTGAGCAGTGCTGCCCTGCATGACAACAGTGCAGTTTCCTCAGCGAAGCATTTTGTTCAGGTTGTTTGAGGATGTAATTAATCAGTTCCCTTAGTCCTTTGAAGTTTATTAAGCATAAAATATAAACTTTCCAGAGCAGGGGAAAACTCAACCCCAGGCTTTGTTAGAATAACAATTGTTTCAGGGAATGTCAAATTTAAACTTAGCTCTGTATGTGGGAGGGCACAACTCAGCTAATTGCCAAGGAGTTCTGCTCCATTGCAGATGTAGAATCTGATAAAGTTGGGCAAATGTTTGTGAAAATGCTATTATTCTACACAGCTTAGAGGAAGGACACTCCAAAACTGATCCAGGGACTTCAAAGGGATTCACTTTTCCACTAAAAGTTGGTTATGTTCACTGGTGTTCCAGCTTGAGTATCAACTCTGGAGTCAGCTCATGGTAAATGAGACTAAGGCTCTAAAGTTTTCCTTTTGTAAATGGAGACCATGCTTCTTAGCCACATCAGGATGTTTATAAAGGGGACTTACAGTAGTCCTCTTGCTAACTAATCCTTGGCTTTCATATAAAGTTTCTGCACAGCATCGCTGTTCTTAGCCGAGGCTTCAGTCCTGGACAGCCTTGCAAGCCTGGCCAGGCTGTGCTTGTCACAGGGCCGGGGCACAGACAGACCCCAGAGCAGCTTCATGCACCTTTGTTCCCCCATGTGTGAGCCTGCCAGAGGCTTGACTGCAGCAGTCCTCAAGGGATCCATGATTTTTTGGGAGCTACAAGAAGGCAAGGGCTGTCTGGCCACACCTCTGTCCTCTGCCTGTCCTGAGGACCGGCGGAATGTGTGAGGCAGCTTCCCATCCAGGCATTCCTCCAACAGCAGGGTACTTTGTCCAGCTCTCATTTGAACTCTTGAGTTGCATAAGGAGCATCTAGTCATATTCTCAGGATATGATGTTCTTTATGGCTCATTAGGACTGCTTCTTCAAGCACTTTAGTAGTAATAAAAAGTGTGGGTAGCCTGGGGAAGAGACAGCATAAGAACTGAAACAAAATAGACTTAAGATGAACGTTACCATCGGATGAGTGTTTGATTTGTATTTAAATAATTTGTGCGGAATTTATCCTTGAATTGGTTTGAATCCTTGTGCTGGTAGTCTTTGGGTTTATCATAAAAGACAGAAAATAAAATTAGTGAATGAAGTCAGTTCATTTAGCTATATATAAGGTTTAAGATAAAACACTTCTTTTTTCCCTGAAGTGTCTATAGGTGCAAACTATGCTCAGGTGCTAATAGTGAGTTAAAGCTGCTGCTGTTTTCTGGAGAACTCTGCAAACAATAAATTTGAAGAAATTGTAACATTTATGAAATTATAAGACTCCAGCCATGCTTTTGGCTTTGGAGAACAATTTCTGCAAAGGAAGGATTTTCCCTTTATATTGAGCAAAACAGAAACACCTCTTACCCTGTAATATTTAATGACGGTAGCTATCTCCTCTTGTTTAGATTAAAATTACAGGCCTCAGATTGCAAGTTGTAATATTTGTTTTCTTCTGATTGCAGCCTTTAGCTCCTCAGTAAACGCCATTGACTGCTCTGTGGGTAACTCCAAAGAAGCCTCCAGGGCTGAATATATTAAAATCCACAGCATTCCACAGAAAATTACAAAATTCTCCCCAAATTGCCCCCACAGTTTTCTGCTGGCCTTCTTTATGAGCTGCAGGCAAACGAGAGTGATCTGTTGTGCTTGTCCTATTCCTGTTTTTCTTCCTGTTTTAAATATAGCAGAATATATAAAATAATGAAGTGGTATTCAGAAACAATCCTTTTGCCAGGTCTTCCATCTGTTATTCTGTATAATCCTAATTTCTGTACAAAAAAAAGCCAGAACCGTGCTATGCAACTCAATATGTTACAAGATGTTTATTTTCATCAGCATGGTCCAATAAAGTACATAGCTCAAATATTAACATTGGAGTATGTTAAGATTTCATTAGTATTTGATCTATATCTTTTACAGACATAAATGGATAAAAATAAACAGCTTGTAACATACAGAGTTACGAACTATGATTTTGTGGATTTACAGAATTCTGTGGTGGATTTGGGTTTTGCAGCAGATTTATTTTCTCTAATTCAGTTAAAATAACTATGTAATCATTATTTGTGCTGAGTATGGTTTGAGCTTCATTTTCATAATTCACCGTGGGATTTATCTGCATAACTTCTGGTGGTTAATGACCCTGTATTGATTGAGATTCTCTTTTGTGAGTCTCTATTGCTTATGACTTGATAATGAATCAGTCAGATCACTCCATTTTAGAGAGAAAGAAAATAGACACAGTGTTAACTTACAAAAAAAAAAAAAAAAGGCACCCAAAGCTCTGTGTACTCTATATATTCTGCAGGGGCTTTTATAGTGCTTATAGTACATGCTGTTCTGAAAGTGTCATACATGCATTTGTTGCTGTGAACTCAAACGCTGTAGAATCTGTAAAGATGCAAGATTAAATTTTCCATTGCCATTTTTACAGATAACAGCCCGTCGACAATGGAAACATATTTATGATGAATTAGGTGGTAACCCTGGAAGCACAAGTGCTGCTACATGTACTCGCAGACATTATGAAAGGTAAGATAACAAATCTGAAATGCTTGTTTAATAATGAAAAAATTAATTTGGAAAGCCTTCAAAGCGTTTTATAAGGAATTAAAGAAAAAGAGAGAGAGTCTTCTTAAAGATTTAGTAAATATTCCCACAACAGCTTAGTCAGATAATCCATTGTAATTTAAACCAGAGTGTCTGTCTCCAGTGACTAAATAAATAAAACAAGCATCTGATTTTACTTTGGTATATATCTTAATTTTTACAACAGCTTTCTAGTTAAAGAAGCTGAAAAATTGAGCAAAACATACTCAAAGAAAAATAAGAAACGGCAGCTAATTGATGCAAACACTTGCCTTCTGTCATTTTTTAGGATTACCAATTAAGCAAATTGTGGTTTTGATCAAAATAATGGGGTGGCCTACAATACAGGGTGCTGTGAATGTTGTAGGTCATGCCGAGCGTTGCATTCCTCTTCTTCATTGCATTCCTTCCCTCCTCCCTGTGAGCTGCTGCCAAACACTCTCTCTCTGCAGCCATTGTTGCTGGTCAGAACTGTTGATTTCTTATTCTTCCCATGTAGATAATAACTTCCAGGGCTTGTGAAGCCAGCACACATTGAATAAAATACTGGAACTGGAATGTTGTTTTGGTTTGGTTTTTAGAAACAACTATTGGGGCTTTTTCTTTCCTTTTCTTTTTTCTTTTATCTTTTTTTATTTCTTTTTCTTCTATTTTTTTTTCCCATTAGACAAGCAAATGTGAATAAAATCTCAGCGATTTTTGGCTCAGATAAGGAAAATTCAGTCTGTTGTTCCTGGGCATAAACAAGTTACTTTGCTGGGCTCAGGAAAAGATTGTACTTGCCTGTGCAGAAGGTGGCATGGCAGAGCTGTGCTCAGTGGGCAGTTTCTCTCCTTATTTCAGTGCCTGATGTCTTGGCCTCTCCAAGGGAGATACTTCTATGCTCATGGAAGGTGGGAGATTTGGTCGTGCTCATTTACAGGAGACATCTCCAGCAGAATGGCTTGGGTGCACAGAGAAGTTCATGAATGCCATTATAAAAGTTAGAAGCTTTCTGGAGACTGAGCCAAGCAGCAGAGCAAATTGAGTGAGCTGCTGTGCATGTCAGACGGGGCTTTTCCTTGCCTTCGTGTTGCAGACAAATGTTATAGATTGTTTTATTGACTCATCAGATTGTGGGTATTCAGCTCTTCCCCTCCATCATTATAGCCCTGAGAGTCTCAGAGCTTCCTCTTGCACCCCAGCCAGCTGATGGGTTTCCAACTGGCAGTCTGGCTCTTCTCTCACCAGATGTTCTTTGGGAGATGTTGTTTGACAGAGGAGACCCAGGCACACATAAGCATTCGGTCTCTGTGGGTTTGGGTTGCAGAGGGAGTGTTACTGAGCTCTGTGTTAAAATTCTAGAGTCACTGAGAGAGCACATCTCTTGTAGTTGTGGAAAAATAAATGAGCCATTCACAAATACTCCATGAACCCCCTGTCTCTCTCCTCTGCTTTCCTGACAATGTTTAATGCTAGTGGGTTTTTTGTTTGTTTGTTTTGTTTTTTTTTTTTTAACATGCAGAACCCTTGCATTGCACTCCCATACATAGAAACTCATGTGTGTGACTGGCTCAGCAGTTACTTGGGTATGCTGTGAAGTGCCACAAAATCCCTTGTGCTCCCTGGAAAACCTGAGCAGACTTGTGATGCCTTTCAGAATGAAAAGCCTTTCCAGGCTACCCAAAAGCAGTTCTGCTTGGCTTGACCTGGTCTGAGGAAAGAGTCTTCTAGTTTATGGTTCGATTGGTCTTAGTACACCAAAGAACTCAAATCTGAGTTCACGGATGCCAGTCTATTGTGTACTTCTGGCTTAGGTCTGATATGAGGCAGCACCTATTTTCCACATCCCTGGCAGGCTGTCAAAAGATTGCATTTGGAGAAAATATCTTGCAGGACTTTTAGGCTAGCCATGACAGTAGCTAAAATGTGCTTTACTAAACTGGTCTAAAAAAACAAAACACATATACAAAAAACCTCAGTGACACATCCAGTCTCTACCTTTCTAGCGTTAGATACTTTTTTTCCACCACAGGAAAGCGGTATTAAGCCTCAGACTTGGAAAAAAGTAAATGAAATTGTCATGGTTTGTTTCAGCTGATAATTCTAACTACAGCACCTGTAAATGTAATGCCCATTTATAGCCAAAGTGCTCAGATGACATTTAATCTAAAACTAGAACTGCAGTGCAGGAATACACACACTCATGATTCAGGACACACGTACATTTTCAAACTTGAAGGTGAGCTGTAAAGCTAAACTGGAAATTGAATTAAACTGGAAAGCAAATGCTGAGTAAATCCCATCATTTTTCCTTTCTGAATCCCACTGGCTTTTACTTGCTTACTGGAGGCAGAACAGGCAGTTCCCTGTCTTCACTGGCCCTGCTGCTGTTTGACTTAGCCTCACCATTCATCTCTACAGCTGGATCTGAGGGGCATCCATATTGTGCTAACCAGCTCTCTCCCTAAGTGACACAGGAGCTACTGGCTGTTTGCATCAGCTTTAGCATATCAAGGCTGTTGAGGTGGCAGCCACCCTTCAGTGACGTCCTCAGGATGCTGAGGAGTGGAATGGCACATGCGTCCCAGTTCAGGCACCGCACCCCACCTTCCTGCCCTCTCCAAGTTCCCCTTTGCAAGGTGGAGTTTTACTCACAATTTCAAAGGGCAAAAAGGGAGGGGGAAAAAAACCCATTAACAACAACCAACCAACAAAAAAACCAAATAGAGAACACAAGCATTGGAGAGGGCAAAATTGTCTCTCTGTCTAGCAAATCCCATGACGCAATACTGCTTTCTTTAAAGGTGTTTATAACCTCTGCAAAGCCACCATGTGGCTGCAGATTCACGGTACCAAGGATGGCAAAAGCTGAAACAAAGCCAGATTTTAAGGCTTTGGGGGATGTATTGCTCTGCACCCCACTGTTTAGAGCAGGGCTTGGGGTGGTAGCTGCTGGTGTGCTATAGGTAAGCAGTGCCTCAGTTGGGGCAGTGTTTGCTTTGTTTCCCTGGTAGAAAGGAAAGAAAGATTTTGTGGGCATTTTCAACTAATTCATTTATCATGTAATACAGCTTGTGTTTCCAGTAACTGTTTTCATTTTAAAATAAGGCAAGGCTGCCAGTGTTTCAGTAAGTGTTATTTGTATATTAGTTAGACAACTTTTGTTTTATTAATGAGTATAATAATGAAAGTGCAGGTTTCTGAGTAGAAGCAATGGGTGTTTTTATTTAAAGCATGGTAGGCATCGCATAATGCCAATGAATGCGTTATTGTCACTGTAGGCATGGCTGGTCTGAACCTGTCTCTGATTGGGTTATTCCAAATAGGCTCAAGCACTTCATAAAAATGTCTTTGTCAGCCTAGTTTTCCTTCCAAACCTATTCATCTCTGTCAGTTTTTAATATTAGTACCAGGCTCTTGGCTATAGTCCATTAGTACTGTACTTAATTGCTCATGTTACAGATGATTACCAGTATAAAAAGCATTAATGTTTTCCCATCATGGGGCTGTTGCTCTGTGCACGACTTGGACCATACAGAGCTTATGAGGTGGTGTTGTTTTGGTCGTTACTTTCTTCATTTATGTTCCTCTAATGCCCTTACCTTTCACGATCACAGAAAGCCAGCAGCTGTGTGGTTGGTATGAGCTGATTCAGCCTGCACCGTTCCTGTGAAACTCTTACAGCCCCTGTCAGTACCCTGTATCTCTCTCTCTTATCAAGAAACCCTCAGAAACGGCTACTTTTCTGCGAAGCACTCTGCTCCATGCTGTCTTCCCCTAATAATGCAGATGTGGTTTTCACAAGCAGAGTTTGAGGTTTCTTTTCGCTTTTACGCAAAACACATGATCGGCAGCTTTAACTTTCTGGCATGAGCAGTAGGCTGTGTTTCTGCAGTGCTGATGACGTTGTTGTTAGGGATTTTTTGTAATTACAAAAAATTACACCACAGCCGCCCCCCCCCAAAAAAAAAAGCCAAACCAAAAACCCCAACCTGCTAGTTTGCAAGGTATAAAAAGTTCCCAATAAAATGCATTGAACAAAACAAAAATACTAGTAATTATCTGTTGGGGCCTTTTTCTGTCTCCAAGTCTGGCTGTGATTCATCTTGGTTTCCTCCAGAGCAAGTCCTGTGCACGAGCTGTGCACAAACACGCATGGGCTGGGGAATTGTGGTGTGCAGTGGCATGCAGTAACTCTCCTTGGCTTCTCTGGTGGACAGATGTATGGCAGGCAGCTGGATGGTACCACAGAGCAGTGGCTTCCTGGCCTCTCTGGGTGCTGCAGGAAGCTGGGCTCCCTTGGGGTCTCCAGCAAGGATGGACCCAGAGAACCCCGTGGCCCAAGTCCTGCCCTTCAGCACTGTGTCTCATGTGCTGGCCCTCACAAGTCACATGGTGTTTCAAAAACCAGTCTTGTCCTGAACAGACCCAGGTGGAGAGGGGTTTATTAGGCCTTGTGCTCTCACCAAATTAATGCAGGTGAGTGGGAAATTATTCTGCAAAGCCACAGCCACCTGGGACTTGACAAGGAGCAGGTGGGTGAGATGGGTTTTAGTTCTGCACAATGGGGCAGGGTGGCTGTGCCCACGCTTTGGACACTGACCTGCAGAGGGTTTTATTCTGGCTATGAGTGTGGCCCCTGGGCATTTGCAGAGCACCCTGCATGTCTGTCCCTTACCAGGGGACTAAACCTCAGGAGATACAGTGTCTTGTACAATTCAGAGCCCATTATGCCATTTTTCTTTCTAAATCACTTACATAAAAATTATATATTATCAGAAACACAAGACAGGTCAAAATAAGTCCCTTACATGGTTTCCCTGTAACAGCCGTAAAGGCTGTCTACCCTAAGGATATTGTGCAGTAATTCAATCTGCAGGAGAGCCCTGTGTTCCATGCAAATGCTATTTGGTTTTCTAAAGCGTTTGGATAACTTTCTTAACGTGTAAGCATTTCAGTGGAGTTTTGCAGGAAATAGCAGCCAGTCTTTAGAGGGAACAAAAAGTAGGGGAGAAGTGGAATTATTTATGATTATCTTTTAATACACATTGTAATTAATAGAAGGTTTTGATTTACACTGTTAAGTGTGAAAACATCCTCAGGCTAAAATTAATCAAATGTTATGTCATGCTGTAAACTACAACTAGGTCTTTGTTTGACCCAAAAAAAACTTGCCAAGCAACAGTTTTCTCTCCTTGTTTTATTTTTGTCTTCACCCCACTGCCCTGCCCCCCTCACACTTCAGCTAGTCCCAGACTCCCAGAAAACTTCACAAGTTGCAAATTGTCTCAATAGTTTTCCATCAAGCACAAATTTAAGCCTGAAGATAGATGAGGTGTCTCAGTTCTCTCTTTCTTTTCCTGGGTTTTTGGTTTGTTTTTTTTTCTTTTTTGATAAATAACAAGAGGTTTCTACTTATGATTTTCTGCCCTCGGGGCTTTATCATTAAGATTAAATAACTGTACTCTCAAGCATACCACTGAACAAACATCTTTTCAATTATGTGAGTAACAGATGCTTTAACAAAGGAACTATTGAAAATTCAGAAAGCTTCCCCCCTCCCCAAAATCTAAAAAGTATCAGATGACAGAGGAATGTAATTGTTTACCATTAAAACAGATCCCTAGCTGTCCATTCAAAATATCTGAGAACACACATTTTTTTTCAAAATTTCTGAGGTTTCAGCCTCAGAGACTTACTGGCCCGCACTGGTCAGCGGGAGTCGTTGAGTGCAAAGTGCTGGACAGTCGGGCACTGCCTTTAAGTGCCTGCAAGCAGATGATCTCTCTCCTGGTGGGGAACTGTTTTCCCACCTACATCCTTCTTTCCAGCCAGGAGTTTGTCCCTGCAGAATTGGAGCATGCTGTATGCTGCCCAGTGCTCCTGGGTGTGTTGTCACCTGAGCAGAGAGGCTATTGCCAGGCGTGCACGCCCTGCACACGTGCCTTGGCGCTTTCTGGGTGCTGAGGCCTCCCAGCGCTCCTGACAGCCGAGTTCAGTGCTTGGAGTTGGTCAGGGTCACGCATGATAATCTCATTTCTTGACATCCAGGAGTAAAGACAGGGTTGACACAAGGGGACAAGCCTCTTTTCCTTGCTGGGAGCTGAGTTGCCCCAGGAGGGTGCTGCACAGTGGGAGGTGTGCCATTCTCTTTTGCAGGAGCAGAACCAGTGATAGAGAGTAAGATCTTTTCCCTCAGATTGCCTGGTGCTGCTGGGGATCTCCACCTTGTACTTCAGGATTTTGTTAACATGAAAGAGATTGATGCTAGTTTGTTCAGCTTTGTGCAACATAGATGTGACCCAGAGCTCCCAGGGAGGATCGGCACTATTTTGGAGTCCTGCCAGGAGACCTGCACCCCACAGGCAATGCAAAGTGGAATCTGTAAGCTTGTCCTGAGCATAGGGACCAAGCATTGCAGGGACTCTATGGACTTAGCAGATAAAATGCAGATGCAGAGATGGTGACTATGGGTGAAACAGAGTCTTGTAGTGGTTTTGGTAGAGCGACCTGGGGAAGCTGCACTCTGCCCACCACCCTTCCTTGGAGTCTTTCCCAAGCAGTAAATCTGCACTAAAGGCAAAAGATTGGGGTTGTTCATCTTCCCCTGCTGAGCCCTAGGATCAGGAGTGCCTGAGCTTGCCTCACCAGGCTGTGCAGCTAAATCAACAGCTGTGTTTGTAATGTCACTAATTTCCAGTTTACTTAAAACAAAGTGTCTTTGAATTCTCTTAGAGCAGCGCAGTTCCCACCTTTCAGCAGTGAGCCATTCTCATTACCCACCAGCACTCCCAGTGGGCTGTGAGGAAAGTTGTTGTTAAAAGGATGAAAGAGCCACTTCTTTAAGGAAGGAAAGTTCTTTGGAAAGAAAATTGAACTCCAGCATATTTTGTCTTTGCTGATAAAATACATGCCAGTTTTGTACTTCAGACAAATGCAAATAAAGCCATTGCTATTGTGTTCTGCACAAAAGCACGTGAGGCTTGCTGTCGTAACCCCTGCATTGTACAATGCAATCCGAGGAAATCAGACTTCAGGAACACACTGCTTCATTTCCTCAATGTATTTTATATTCCCATTTTGGAAAACAGGCTGAGACCTTAAAGTTTGCGTTATTCCTCCCCCCTCTTTGCTGGGAATGTGTCGCTGGTGCCCAGGAGAGCTGCCTCCTGCTCCTGGCTAGCGCCATCAACTGATTGTTGTTGAAGATTTCCCTTGCCTACACTGGACTGGTGCTCCAAGATTTATCCTTTTGAAAAGCATCAGGGTTAAAAGACAAGACTTCTCTTGGGATCAGAGCTCAGGCATTCCTCCTGGTCCCTTAAAACAGCTGAATGTTTTGCCACTGCCTTTCTAGGGGGTAAGAATCAGGTTTCTCTCACCGAGGTTACTGATGGGGCCCGTTTGCACCGCAGGGCCTGTCCCCGCCCTGTGCTCAGACCCTCTGGCTGTAGGGGCTGTGGGCAGCTCTGCCTGGCTGCTCTGAGGACATCTTGGACCAGATGGGTGCCCTCTTGGACTGGAAAAACCAGCTGCCTTGTACCCCAGCTCTGGTAGTGCCTGCTGAGGAAGGAGTTGGGGCCACCATGGCCTTATGTGCTCAGGAGGAAAGCGTTTTCCAAATTCCTACCAGTAAAGAGACCAATTGCCTGTCCCTTTTCAGCATTTTTGAAGTTCTAACAGCTTAATGTTCTCCTGATTTACATTAGCATCTAATCCTTGCATAATCTCACTAATCCCTTGGCCCCAAGATATCCATTGGCAGTGAGTTCCATGGGTTAACTGGTTGCTGTATTCATTTGGTGGAGCAAATTTAAATCATTTTCCATTCCTGTTGCAATTAGCCTCCTTAACCTGGCCAAGCATGCGAATGGGGCAACATCTCCGAAGGAATGGCCTTTGGTATTTTAAGTCCTTCCAAGATTATTCTTGTGGCTGAGAGGCTCCGTTGCATCCTATTTTGTGTTGGGCTTGGAGCCCTTGAGAAAGTACAATGATGTCAATGGGAGACATGCTGAAATATTTCGTTCTGCCAGAAAGAAAACAAAAATAAACACTGAAACAGCGATACAAAAAATATTGTAGGGGTTGTGCTGAGCTGCCTACTTCCCTCCATCACCCTGTGTGTCCTGGGCATATGGTTCCTCCCCAGTCCCAGGGCCCCGTCATATCCATACACAGTAGGGATAATTAAAGAGGAAACTGGCAGCCTTAACATTTAATTTCCTTCCTCTTTTTGGGCTGGTCAGATCCTTTGCATTATTGTAACTACTTTTTTTATCATGCCTATAAATAGATGTGCTCTCATGTGTCCTGTGAAGCAAAGTCGGGCCAAAAAAGTCATTCATTCTGCATAATCAATACATACAGTGGTTACTGGCTCAGACGAGAGCTTGTATTGTTAGTTCTGTAGCTAGGGGGAAAAAAAATGTTGACTAATAAAGATTAAGGGCGCTTTTTTATTCTTTTTATGAAATGCTAATGATGAAGACATGTTTGATATACTGTGAAATACATTTCTCTAATGTGAAGTTTCTGCTTTTTGTTGGGAAAGAGATTCAGTCCCTGGAGGATTTTAGAATTTGTAAATATAAAATTATCTGCTTCAGTGTTTTTTAAAAAAAGGTTGGCAGAAAGCCAGATTACTTACATTACTGTAATAGATTTGCTGACCTCTGACATCTGCTGCAGAGAAGTACATTGAATTTTTCATAATATCAGATGATGCAGATCTAAAAACTCAGTACACTGCACCATTATTTAATTCAGGACTTACTAAAGGAAAATCTTTTTTTGAGTAGCAGTTTATACGTGATTAAATTTAATATTGCCGATTGTAATAAATCAGGATTAGTATACTACTGATTTGTTAATCTAACTTGTATTGATTTTAAGTTGTCTTTATTTAAAAAAAAATAATAAAAAGAAAAAAAGGAAAAAAAGACTGGCTTTTCACAGTGACTGAATTTAATAAGAAGCCCTGTGATAGCAAAGACTCCCCTACTGTTTCTGCTCTTGGCTGGAAAATGTTATTCTTGTATTATTCCAGGAAAAAAAAAAAAAACCTCATGCTGCTAAAAATCTGCTGCCTGTGGAAAGATTTTTTTAATACACTAGTGCTTACATATTCTATTTATGTTAATTGACTTATAAATAATACATTTTATTAATCTTAATATTGAAATCTTGATCATGATAAAGACCCTTTTATTTGGTCTTCTTGCAGGCTTTACAAGTAAATATTCTTTAGACCACAAAATATTCCCCCTCTTTTCCTTTTTTATGAATACTTTGATACTTCCCCCCCTGTCGGGAAATACAGCCACAGTTCAAAGTGACTGAAAACATGGTTGTTGTTGCCAACACGCGATACATTTGAGGTATCTGGATCCAGTTTTTTGGACGTTGTCTTTACCTCTCCTTGCGCAAAGATTGATTAAATCTTACCTGCACTGCAAATATTTGACCAAAAAAAAATATCTCGTGCTGGTTTCAGACATGTCACATTCTGCTAAACTATTTGGCTAACAGCAGATCGCATTCTTCCGGTGTTGGGCAATATTGACCTTAAATTGGCTAAGCCGGCTGCTTTCATGGCATGTGAGCCGGCTGCTTACATGTTTTGAGAGCTGTATTAGCTTTATTACTCCTGCGCTATAAAAACTTCTAATAATCAAATGATAAGATCATATCCTGTGGGTAATTGTGTTGTACCATGACAGGATAACTGAAAAAACATTCAGTGAAAATTGCAACCGACGGAAATCTCTACGTGAAGCGGCAATTGCTGGTGTTGCTGGGCTCGGTGCTGCTCCCTGGGGTCTCGCAGCCTGTGTTCCTGCCCGGCTCCTCGCCAGCCGCCCCTAAAAGCCACCTCAGCTGGGCCCTCCTTTGAAACGAGGAGGGGAAAATCCTAGAACAAGCCATCCTTGTGTTTTGACTCAGTTTTACCTTAGTCATGCCGCCTCCCCGATACACGAAACATTTAATTCCAGATTTCCTGCCGCTGGCTCCAGGCCGCTGACCGGCTATGTGAAATGTATTTTTACTGCTGTCGGCCTGCCAACTGCTGAGCTCAGTGAAAAATAACTAAAATGAAAACCTTGTACTCCCACATGAACCCTTAAGATCAGAAAAGGAAATTTAAGCCACGGTTACTAATTAGCACCCAAGCTAATGAGTTCTGGTGAGGTGCAGAAGCAGGAGGAGGAGGAGTTTGGGTCCCGTGTTACCGTACAAGGCTTGGCAGAGAGCACGCGAGCAGTGATTAATCGCGTCGGCCCGGGCCTTGCTCCCGGCCCGGCCGTAGCCACCGGGTTAATCACTTGGCATCTTCCAGGGAAAGGCTCCTTCGTGGGGCTGGGAGCATCTCCATCTCCCATGAGGCACCGGACAGCGTCTGAAACCTTTACGGATGGAATATGTAGATTTTTAATGGGTGATGTGTTCCCATGGAAACAAAACAAAGTCAAACACTCCCCTCACAGTGCTAACAATTATTGTAATAAAATGTGTTTTTATTAAAAGCGATTTTAAATATTTAACACATGGCAGAGCGGCCTTGTCGCTACCCTGTGTGAAACCCAACCTTGCCTTTTTAGTGAAGTCCAAAGTGCTTTGTGCAGCACGGGGAGGAATTCGGTGTTTTCACCAATATTTGCGCTTTGCGAATGAAATGTAGCAGCCTCAAGTATGAACAGGATTATTTTTTTTTTCTTCTTCTGCTTAGTTATGCTTTTTATTATATAAACATTAACTGTAATATTACAGTGGGAAGCAGGTATTTGGCAACTACGTATTATTTTGCTAAGTTTGCATAGAGGGAGCAGTTTCCAGTTTTAGCAGCTGTAACATGTTTAAACTCAGTTTGTAATGGGATCTGAAGATGAATATTCCCTGTGGGCTCTGCTTAGCTTCATTACTGGAGCCCTGCCAAATTCAGGGCTAGAAAGTATTATTCACGCCTCTTTGCACATACCATGTCAGAGCATGCTCAGTTAATGAATTTTGTTTCTAATATAGCATAAATTAGGTTTATATTTTAACATAATTTATGTTGTATTTTATTAAAATGTAAAATATTATGATCACGAGCAATCTAATTTCTGCTCTCTTAGGCCCAAACTGTGTTTGAACATCTAAGTATGTAAATCAAAATTGCATGCTTAGAAACTGATTCTAGGATAACAAACGAATATCTGAACCAAAGAGGTTTCTGCCTTGGAGTCTTAGATTAAAGATAATTAAGGATTCCTGGTATTTGAGCAGATTTATGTTGTTTATAAGCAAAGTACATTTTCTTCATAGAGTCAACTTGTCTTTTTTTTTTTTTTAAACAAATTATGTTTGCTGTATTAAAGTTCATATTTTAAAAGTCTGAGTCTTGTATTAATCCCACAGCAAGTCATTAATCATACCAAAATGCATTATAAAAACTTTAATCACTGAAGTTGAAACTGAGATTGTAATGCGATCCATCCCTTTTAATTATATCAGTTATTTTTCCTTTCAGATCAAGAATTGCAAAGGGAAAACGGAGAGATTAAAACTTGGTGTGTTTGATGCTTGCAGGGGAGGATTTTTTTTGGTTTTGTTTCTTCCTTGTGTTTTTAAAGCGATTTCATGCACTTTGTGGCAGACAGTTCCACAGTGAAGAACTCCTTCATTTTTAACTCCTCTCCTCTCCCCTTCTTCCTTAAAAAAGGCTCCCTGGCCAAGGCAGGTGGCGTGGTGGCTGTCACTACATGGGTGCCTTGCATGGGTGGCACTGGGCTGGTGCTGGTGTCGGTATGGCAGGTGCTGTGCCACCCCTGCAGGGTTCCTGCAGCCCAGCTCTCCTGGCTCCTGCCACATTCCTGGCACTCGCCCTTGCACTCAAGGGAACCACCAGCCTGGAAATTGTGTAGCTGTTATCAAGTTGGCTGTGGCTTTGTAGGTGTTTTCCTGGGGTTTGCTGCATGCTGTTAAAGTTGGGGAAGGAAAATAAAAATAAATGGTGTGTTTTTTTAAAAATCAGTCTAAAACATAATGGCTGATATTCTCATCTGGTACAAACTGGTGTAGCCACACAAACTGCTGCAGAGTTACTGACAACTGATCCACACCAACTCCCAACTCCACTGAATTTATGCCACATGATAATCTTGCCAAATAAATTGATTTCTTATACTTGGATTTATAGATGTAGAGTTTAAACTGTTGCTTTTATGGTATGGAAGAAAATGGATTTATTAAGTAAACTGCTCATAGTCGATACGTTTTTTTTCTTTGCTAGAACAGCAAAACCTGATCAATTATTTGTTCCTTAATCCCCTAGATTAATCCTGCCATATGAAAGATTTATTAAAGGAGAGGAAGATAAGCCACTGCCTCCAGTGAAACCTCGAAAACAGGATAACAGTTCCCAGGAGGGTGAAGCGAAAACAAAAGTGACTGGAACAAAACGCATCAAAAATGAAAACCAAAAGAGCAAGAAGGAAAAAGATAATTCACAGAAACCCCAAGATGCATCAGAGGTTGGTTGCTTCCCTGCTTTTCAGTTTTTCAATTAAAAATGCACAGCTTTAATCACATGAAATCCAGTGATAAAATACATAATTTTAACTGGAGAATTCCAACCAGTTGGCCTTTTAGTTTGCTCAGCCATGGAAATTCAGCTGTTGTGATACTGTCTGTGCTGGGATTTTGCTGGGCTGCGAATGGCACAGCGGGGATGGCAGAGGACCAAGCACTGGATCTGACTTGTACCAGTTCTGCTCTTTGTATTATACAGTGGTCACCACTAACAGATCAGCAGCTGCCAAAGGGAAACCACACAACTACCACAGTTATTTCCTAATCTAAGTATAGGGTGCAGGAACCTCTAATATGGCTGATAATACTGTGGTAACTGTTGGACACAGCTGATTTTTATAATGGTAACCTCTGGATCAGCCCTTCTGTGTTCACAGATGTGTGCATGACTGTCAGAAAACCTATTACTCCCTGGGATTTTTATTATGTTATACTAAATTTCTTTTTGAACTAAAAGGTCACATTTTGAGGGAACCACCTTCCAAGCCCCGAGAATGACTTCCCTCTCCCAAGCAGCAGATGGTTTTCAGCTGAGGTTCCTATTCAGATGTAATAGGTTCCTATCATGTCACCCTGCTTCACATGGGCAGGCCCCAATTTCCACGCAGACCCACGTTATTTTCAGGCATAGGACAGCCCTCGTGGAAGAGATTCTATGTTCACAGCACAGGGAAAGATAGGTGGTAGAATTCGTATTTGTCTGCAAATAAGGATAAATTTCAAGTGTTGTTAAGTGATACAAAATCAATGAGGTTTTTGCTCCGGTGTTATTTAAGCACGTTCCTTTGCACATCCTGCCCACTCTCTCCTGTGCCCTGCTTGCACGCCGTGTGAAGGAGGTGGTGAAGCTCCTCACACACAACCCCTGCAAAACATGTTGCTTTTCCTGTCTCAGTCTGCCAGATCACAGCAGCCTTCAAGGCGTTGCAGTGAAAGTAAGTATTTAAAGAATGTCGAAACACATGACGTGCCCGGCAGACTATGGCTGCTCCTTTGACTTCATTGTGTCTGGCAGGTACAGAAGTCCTGTTTCTAAACTCATTTTAAAATTTTATTGAGTCAGCTATCAACAATCCTCCTCCTCCTCATTGTTTTAAAAAAACAGAGCAGGACCTGTAAACACAGATGCCTCTGAGACTTCAGGTACCCAGTTTTGTGAACAGAAAATTTTGGTTTTCACATCCCCCTATCTCTTTAAATTGTGCTTACAAAGACAATTTAATCTCCCATCCAGAGAAGAATTTGTGTTTTAAATTGCCTTGATTAACAGTACCATTAATACCTAATTTAAGAGCACTCCCCAGAGCAACTTTTTTTTCTTTTTCTCTTGCATTGTAATTTTCAAGCAGGGGGAGCCCTGTTTGGGTAAAATAAAATTAAAAAAAAAAAAAACCACAGCAAGAGTACACACAAACGTGCTTCAGTCACTGGAAGGCTGCAAGACAAATTGCCCAAAGCAAGGAGAAGTGAAGTGAAAGCTCATGCTCCCTTCCCTTGTCATTCCTTCATCCCCGGTTATTTATTGAGGGTCTTGGATCAGCAAGATACCTTACACACTGTCTGTACCTCTGCTGCTAAGCCCAACATAACAAGTCAGCAACAGAGCAACAGCCTTCACTTTGAATTTCCTTGCTTTTGTTGTTCCCTTTCTCAAACTTCCTGCTGTTTAAACTGAAGTTATTTTTGTGTGGTTTGCAGGAAGAGTTCCTAAGCTGCGCTTATCGGAAATGTAGGGAGCCTAGACGAGACAATAAAAATGTACAATTATGGCAGTTTCCTATTGTAAAATGGTACCTTTTATAGCAAAATTAATGTCTCCTCCCTGACTGGGGTGGAAGATGTATCCTGCCCCTATTTGGTCAGGGTGGGCCATTAAGGACCTTGACCTCCAGTCACCATATGGGTCAGTGATCACACAAAGCCTGAGCAGCGAAGGGGCTGCAGGGTGGATACTTCACCCTTGGGTGGGTGTAGGGCTCCAAAATTCATCTGTGCTTTGCCATATGGAGGGCTCCGTGCCCAGGACGTGGCACTTAACAGGGGTGGCAGGCAGGAGGTGTTCAGCTCCTTTGGGTAGAGCAAAATCCAGGTCTGCTGGAGCCAGGCAGAAAGTCGCATGTCTCTCACACTGCAGCCATGCCCTGGCAGTGGAGCCCCATTCCTGAGCCCTCATCCAGGCACAGGAGTGATGGGGTATTTCTCTGAGGGAGAGCCCTATAGCCACCACATAAATGTGTAGGCACGACCCCAGCCAAGCCACCGCTTAAGCCATTTCTGCATGTGGCCTGGAAGCTGGCCATAGCTGTGAGCTGGAAAAGCATAATCCAGTTACAAATGTGTGGTCCTCTCAATTGCATGTTCAACTCATGCACCATTAGAAGTATGCACGGAGAGAATATAACTTTAATTTATTAGGATTGCATTTGCCTTTGTGCTCTTCACTGTTTTCCTGCCATCACAATGACATTGTCAGTGTAACAAGACACCAGACAAAATGCTATTAGCCTTAGACTGCACATTTCCTCACAATAGCTGAAACTTCAATCAAAGTGTTGCTTAACAGAAACAAAGAGCAGAATGTACAGTTATTAAATACGATTCTCTTTTTTTTTCTCGTCCTTGCTTTGCTCATCTGTCTGGTATTTGCTTGTAATTTTATAAGCTCAAGAGACTAGCGATGGTACTTTGTAAAGGACCTAATGATGGTATTTGGCTGCAAAAGACAGCTATGAGTTTAAAAAGAAGAAGTTAGGATGACTAACAGACACTGTAACTAATAGACCAGCCAAACAGACAGGAATATTTAAAAGCAGCTGTGAAGAAATAAATCTCTGAGAGGGTTAGATTCGTTAGGACCGTCTCCCATTCCCTGCTCCTGCGACAGACCATAAAGCAGCATTTAGATGATAACTTTCTCGATGCATCTTATCTTTACAATGAAGGAAGAAAGAAAACAATAATAATAAAGGAGTCACACAATGCTGCTGTTTTATGACTGTCTTCTACCACGACATGTCAGAGGAGAGTGACAGCAGTTTTGAAAAGGACTGTCAGTCAGCTGGATCGCAGATGGGACGCTCTGGTGACCTCTGCGGGTCACAGTTCAGCCAGCTACATAATGGGATGAATAGTGTGAATTGTGCACACAAGCTGTATTAATGGGGGAGCAGAACGAGCCGCGGTCCCATTGACGAGAACGTATAAAAGCCATGTTTGTAATAGCGGGCACACACACTTACTGAATGTTGACAACTTCATTTTAATCCGTTAATAAAAAAATGTGTGTCCTAGTTAAGCTGTGGCAGTGATTTGCTGCCTACAATAGGGATTTCTAGTATGCCATTTCTATCATTTTCACACTTTAATGCAGAACTGGGTGTGAACGATCTCCTCTGTGATCACTGAATTTTAAGATAGCTGTGCTGGAGAGACTTTAGGGAAAGAGAAGCAAAGGAATAGTGCAGTTTTCTTAGGTGAAGCTGACTAGCAGGAGAAATTTCTATAGCTTTATTGTTTCTGTTATGAAATCTGCTCTACTATATTTGCCTAATTAATTTTAAAAGAGTATATAACCTCAGCATTAAGCTATCTGGTCAAGCCACCAGCGCCTCTCATCAGGTTACAAACATCTGCTGTTTTGAAATGCTTTTTTGTGACTCCGGCAGGGATGGTGTATTTTTTAGTATTTCCAGGAGATACTTCTCTTTGTTTGAGTCCAATACCTGATGTTAGAGTCTTCACGTGCCAGCAAGGTGGTTGGCAAGTCCTTCTCTAAAAGTAGCCACCAGTGTACTGTGCATAACCTTAAAACAGGCTGCCGAAACACACTGTATTCTTACTGCTGTCTGTTGAATCATTTCATTAGGTTTCATCAGAACAAGAGAAGGATCAAGAATCGGCAGACCAGAAAAACTTACCCGAACACCCTACAGCGGGAGAGATGAAACAATCTGTGCAAGGCCCTCCATCTCTTTTACCAGAGGCAGCTCGGACACTGCCTCCAGAGAAGACAGACATGGCAGAAAACAGCACCAACAGTGAGAAAGCCAAGGAGGAGGTTCAACACTCGTCCTCTTTCTCGAGTATAGCTGTGCCCCCAGAAGAAGACACTGCGCTGGATGCCACTGTCACAAAACGATTACACCCCCCAGCAGATGCCCCGGAAGACACAAAGCCTGAACAAAGACTACACAAAGCTTTTATTGACAGCCTAGAAAGTGAACCTCCAGAAATGCCCTTCACAGCTTTCCCAGTCCATCTGCCCACTCAGAGCGACATGGAAGATGAGAAACTGCCAGAGATGGCCGATTACATTGCAAACTGCACAGTGAAAGTGGACCAGCTGGGAAACGAAGATATCCACAACGCACTAAAGCAAACGCCCAAAGTACTGGTGGTGCAGAACTTCGATATGTTCAAGGAAAAGGAGCTGCCTGGGTCCATGAACGATGACGCCACTTTTGGTTACACACCACTGCTGTACTCAAAAGGTAATCCAGGCATCATGTCACCCCTGGCAAAGAAGAAGCTGCTGTCACAGGTCAGCGGGGCAGCGCTCTCATGTAACTATCCTTATGGTTCTCCTCCGCCTTTGATCAGCAAAAAGAAACTCAGCAGCAGAGATGAACTGTCCTCAGGCATATCGCAAGGTCCCCATGCCCCTAATTCTGATCCTGTAGCAATTAATAGGCCCTCGGTCATACAACATGTACAGAGTTTTAAAACCAAGGAAGAAAGGAAGTCAATTAATGATGTTTTTAAACACGACATGCTAAGTAAACCGGATCCTCAGCGCTGTGATTTTTCAAAACATCACCTCAGTTCTCTTGCCGAGTCATACCTACCGAAGTCAGATATCCAGGACTGCAAAGATAAAATGAGTGAGAAAAGGGCACTGCAGCACTCCCATGTGCCCACTTTCTTGGCAGATTTTTATTCATCACCTCATCTGCACAGCCTTTATAGGCACACAGAACACCACCTTAATAATGAACAGACATCAAAGTACCTCCCCCGGGACATGTTCAGAGAGTCTGAAAATATTTCTACTTTTACTCAACACAAACGCCCAGAAAAACTAAATTTAAATTATCGCCCATCTTTGCATCAGCAAGAAAAAAAGGCAACAGTGGAGGCTTCTTCAGATGATCAGCCAACAGATTTGAGTCTTCCAAAGAGCATACACAAACAGACTGCAAAGGCTCCAGGCTCCAGCCTCCCTCACTCATCCATGGCCCAGCAAGAATGCAAAGGTATCTCCCCGTTCCAGGCTGCCAGCAACCAGGCGGTGAGCCTAGACTGTAACCCCAAAGCTTGCCGCGTGTCCCCCATGGCCATGACAGCCCCAAAAAAACACAGTGAGTTGCTCCATAGGTCTGGGAAGCAGCAGGCCCAGAGGCTGGAGAACCTGAGGAAGATGGAGGGAATGGTGCATCCTATCATCAGCCGCAGAACGAGCCCTCAAAATGTGGGGGCTGCCCGGCCTCTGAAACGGAGCCTGGAGGATTTGGACAAAGTCATTTCTGAAAAAAAAATCCGAGCTGTCTCTCCTATGCACTTACCAAAGGAGACCCCAGCGAAAGACAAAGTTCCCGACCCAGAGGGGGAAGGCAGCAAGTCTGTGCATGGCCTCCATTCTGGCAGCATGCTGGAAAGCCACAAATTTCCCCTGTCAGCCCCCATCTTCCCAGGCTTGTATCCGGGAAGCCTGTGCACAGGGCTGAACAATCGCCTCCCACCTGGGTATTCTCATCCCCTGCAGTACTTGAAAAATCAGACCGTGCTATCCCCACTAATGCAGCCTTTGGCTCTTCACTCCTTCATGGTGCAGAGACAATTCCTCACATCTCCTGCAAACTCCCAGCAACTGTACAGACACTTAGCTGCAGCAACACCTGTAGGAAGTTCCTACGGTGACCTTTTGCATAACAGCATTTATCCTTTAGCTGCTATAAACCCTCAAGCTGCGTTCCCACCTTCCCAGCTATCCTCTGTACATCCCAGCACAAAACTGTAAACCCCCTCACTCACAAAAAAAGGTCTGAGGAGAAAAGTTCTGTTAGCAACATTCCTCCCCGTGACGATGTCTCGCAGATTTAGCGATCTGTATTTTTGTTAACCAGGATGCAGTCGTATCCCGCCTAGAGGAGTGCTTCGGAGTTTGGTGGAGACAGGACTGCTTCTTTGATTCTGGCTCCCACATCAGCCCACTCACCCCTTATCCCCACCCTCGCAAAAAAGAAAACCAAACCAAAAAAA
>VZRN01003680.1:113681-138991 GCA_013397935.1 Dasyornis broadbenti
GAAAAAAAATCATTGGATTTTGCATATGTGCTTTCTGAAAGGACTTGAACATGGTAAGAGCAGATGTTCAAAGGGAGCCGTGGAAACACAGGCCCAGTCCTGAGCTCACTGAAACCCTGGTGAGGGTTGCATTTGCCTTTCACTGAGCCGAGGACCAGAGGCCGTGCATTGTTGCAAATGAGTCAAGGACTCAAGATGAACCTGGAAAGGAGAAGTGGGCTGAGAATCTGTACAATCAGTGGATGTGCTTTTTTGGGTAACTTTTCCTGACTTTTAAAGATTCAATCAATGCAATGTATAGTAAAACGGCAATAGATTTTTTCATTTTAACACTATTAGAACAGAAGGGTAAACACTGTTTAATTTGACTGTACATATCCACTTCATAAACTACCAGTGTCACATTTGGTCACAATAATTTATATAGTTTCGTTTGTCCAGTATATTCTGTGCTCTTTATGTTTGTTTCTTCTGTTTTGGGTTCTTTTTTTTTTTAAATTAAACAGTATCATTTTATCTGCAACTTTTTTAAAGGCTGTGGCTGTCCTAATTTTTTTTTATGATGTGTTTGTAATTTTTCCAGTTTCTTTATACTTTTGAGCAGCGTTTTTGTTTTGTTTTTGTGGTAACGTTTACTGTTTACAAACTGAAGCAACTGGTTCAGATTAATCTTAATGGTTATAAACATACTGTAGGTGATGTTATGGTGCAAGGATGCGAACAAGGTTCCTTTCCCCACGGCCCAGCCCTGTGAGGTGCTGAGCACCTCTCGCCCTCCTCCTGTTGTTGCGATGGCTCCTACGCTGCTTCTCCCCTCCCACCGAGCTTTGCTTTCCTGTATCGTGGTCTGTGAATTTGTCGAGCGTTGTACTTAACCTTACCTAGGCTGTGAAACCTTCCTGCCTACCAGAGAAACGGTCTAGAAAACAAAACCTCCCTGGCACAAGCTGCTGGATGGCAAAGGAGTGCAGAAAATGGATTTGTGGTTTGCGAGAATGTAGAGAATTTCAGAAGCTGTAAGAGGAGCCAGTGTGGATTTGAATCAGAGGCTTACGGGTTGGGTCCTGTGCCTCACAATGGGTAGGGGGTTCCGTGCAGTGGTCGGGATGGTCCTTCCACATTGCCCGGGGATCTCAGCCTCTCTCTGGGCATCCTTTCGCAGGGGGAAAGCCCAGGCATGGAGAGGCTGGATTTTCCTGATGAAAGAGTTTCCTTGTGGATGTATATTCACTTTGCAGGACGTCACCACCACGCAGCTGAGCACAGACATTGATAAAGCGAAGTGTGACTTGGAGGCATTATACAATGTGAAAATTGGTTGTGGTTCAAACCATCTCAGTTACAGTTCAAAGACAGCATACTCGATACGAAAAGACAGAAACTACTAAGAAACACTTTGCATGCTAGGCATGTCAGTAAATTTTCCCGTGATATGAAGCCAAATACAATATATAATGTATCATACTTAATATCCAAAGGTGGAAACCAGAATAATATACTCGTCTACTGTTAAAAATCCAGCTTCTTCAATTAAATACTTTATATTCCTGTGGTAAAACTATATTTAATTGATTGATAAACAGACTAGTAGAACTTGGAACATGGATGTGCCAGTGCAGGGTGTCCTGCTGCTTCACAAGTCATACAGGAAACAGAACCGCAGGCTCATCCAGGCAGAGGCCACAGTGTGGAGGACATCTCTAGTAAAGTTGCACTAGATCTGAATCATATAAGAATCAGGGGTTTGGGGATGGGGGGGAGGAGGGCGGGGGGAAAAGGGGGAGAGAATATAAAAATCTACAGCAAATGCGAACAGAAGCTTGTCGTGTGTTTGGCAAAGCAAATGCTTCTCCTTGTTTCGGTTAAGTTGTGTGTCCTGGAGTTGTGCATTTGTTTACACAAAGTGTCCAATGTCCCTTTTGGTTATGTCCTGTTGGAGTTTGCAAAAAAAGTTTGCTTTTTGGAGCCATGCTGAGGCAGTGCAGGGCTGGGGGACAGGGAGAGCAGAGGAAGCCTCCTTGCTTGCCCCATGAGGAGACTGGCCGCTGCTGGCTGGGGAAGCTCATAATACACTGGGCAAAACGTCAGGGTGAAGGAAAAGAAATGGTGGCATAAACCCCCAACAGAAGTGATGCATTATTTGTTTAAGAACTCTTTTAACAGAAGTCTTGGAAATCTTTCAACAGACTATTGAATTCTTCATTGGTTGAAAAGTCTTTTTTTCTTTCCTCAATGTCTTAAATGGGGCTTTGTTTGCATTGTTTGAGTTCAAGGGGCCTTATTATTGAATGAAATTGCACAAGCCTTTCTTTGTGCAATCAGACCATTGTTATTGGTAGATTTGTAAAGGAAACTGCAGAATCTAATTGGCAATAGAGTCATAAATCTATTCACTAGGAGCCAGTTCCAAGAAATGTTGCAATTCAAACGCACTATGTCCAGGATGCATTAGGGATGCTAAAGGTTGTGAGATCTAAAGGAAAAGGCCCAGCAGCAAACGGCTCGCGTGTAGCTTCTGGCCACATTCTGAGCCAGGCGTCGCAAAGCGCGTGGGAAGTAGGGCCTGATTGCCAGCGTGATCCGTACCCCTGGCCAGGCAGGGCGGGAGCAGGCCAGCAGTTTGCTGCAGATCTGTCGTGGCTGTGAGCTGGTGTGGTGCAAAGAGCTTGCCCAGTGGGTTGGTGCCTGGGCCGTAGTTTGTCCCAGCAGCAGAGAAGTTGGCTAGGTAGCCGCTGGAGCTCAAGCAGGAGGCGAGTGCCGTGCTGCTTCTGCCAGCACCTCTGCCCCGTTTGGGGAGATGTGGGGCTGCCGCCTCCAGACACCACCACAGGGCTCCCTCGCCCCCACCGCCTGCTTGCTTCCTTTGCAGCAATCAGTGCGGTCACATCTGGTCCAGTTTTGCAGTTGTGGTGATTTTGATGAGCAGTGGGACCTTCCTGCACTGGTGTGAGGCGGGTGGCATTGGCAGTGCTGCTGTGAGCGCTGTTTGCTGTACATGTGGTCGATATTTCGCTCGTTCTCTTCCTCCTCCTCCCCCTTCCCCCCAGCCCCGCAGTTTTAAATATGTTCTAATAATGGCAGCATAATCTACTAGCTGTTTATACTTTTTTAACTTTCTTTTGTTGTAAATATTGTATACTTTTTGTGATTCAAGTTATGTAGCCTATATGCTCTGTAAGGTGATGATTTGTATATATAAAAATGGCCCAGTAATATTATATAGTTTCCCATTTAAAAGGTTATTGAGTAACCTTTGCGTTAGTTTAAACACTACCAGAAATAAAGCTGAGCCAACTATAAACACTCAATTTTTGTATGTTTTCCAAATTGTACTTATTAATGCTTTTGATACTGTATTATGTGCCAATAGTTTCCCAATCACATAGCAGGCAAAAGATATTTTGTACTTTTTGATCCACTGTAATATTTAATAAAAAATGTTACTATCTGTTCCCTTTTGTGTTTGATTAATAATTCTGTAAACAGTCCTTATCACATTGGATTACATATTATCCTATCCGACCTTTCAGCCCTCTTATATTGGCTTTTCTAGAGAAAGTATCTCCCCTTGCAAATGATTAGATTAAAGAAATGGAAGTTTGCAATTTCCTAAAGGAGGAAGAGACAAGATCTTCAGTCATTGCCCCTCTATTTTTGCAGTGTGCTTGCATTAAATTGCAGCTGTGATCAGGCCGACTGTAGGAATAGCTTTTGAGAGGATAACTTCCATGCTTAGCCAGCGGCTCCAGTATCAAATTTGCTCTGCTTGCATCTCAGAGCAGGATTTTTTGTACCAGTACTGCAGGCTTGAGCTGGGATCTGAAAATCACCCCATCTTCTTCCCAGTTCAAACATGGGTAAGGTTCTGGAGTCTTGGAGTCAGATGCTAATTACTAATTTTGCTGATGATGCTGAACTAAGTAAACTTAATTTTTACTGTGTTCCTTGGTGGGTCTGGAAAGCTCCCACAAACCGGGGCACCCTTTGGGAACCCGTTAGCACAGCAAATGCTGTTACGCTCCTGGTCTCCATAATGGGGAAAATAATTTGGGTGTGTGTAGGTCAGGCTAATCCTCACTGGCACCCTAATTGCTCTCGGAAATTCAGCACTCACCCACAGGCTTTCCAGGAATATCAGACACCTTTTGCTCTTCCCAAAGCAAAAACAATAGAGCCTGCATGTTTGCCTCCCCAAACTCGGGGACACTCACAACCAAGGTGCTATGGGTATGTATCACCTCCACAGCTAAAGAGAAACATGGGAGGGTTGGATGGACTTGAGGAAACCAAAAGGAGTGACCCCCAAAGCACCCCCAGTCTGCCTGGACCAATGGTTGCAAAGGGTTTGCATTCCTGCAGGAGAAAGCCGTGGCTGTGGCCAGGCAGCATCCCCTGCTGCCCACTGCGCAGACACTGCGTGTCCAGCGAACAGGCAGGGATACAGCTTAATCTGTGCTTTCATTTAGCTTTTCAATTTGTCCTTTACGGGATTAAAAAAGAGTATTTGCGATGTCAGATGCTCCATCTAGTGCTCACCTGGAGAACGAGCCCCCCAGGTCTCAGGCCAAGCCTGGGGCCAGAGGTGCCCTGTCCTGAGGTGGTTGGGGCATTGGGGACAGGACCCTCCACGAGAGCCAGCAGACTGGGGACAAACACGCCCAAAAGTGTTAGACAAAAAGACTTTCACAGCTGCTTAAAAAGCAGTGATTTGGGTAAAATTGCCGCATTCAGGAGACCCACAAGTCCTGAGTGGTGGCAGCTGTGAAAACCTCCCCGTGCTAACCAGGGTGGGGGGTGCGTGTGAGGCCAGCAAGTGTGCCCTGTCCTTGAGTGCTGCACCATAACATGGGCACAGAAGTCCTGGTAGCTCCCTCCTCCTCCTTCTCCTCCTGGGGACAGAGCGGCTCAACAGCTGCTTGGTTTTGGTGATGAGCATAAAAGCATTTAACAAATTGTCTTCGGTTGGGGGCTGCTCACCTGGTAAATGAGGTGAGGGAGGATGCCCAGCCCATGAAGGGCTACTTTATTAAAGGAAGAAGGAGGGGCGGAATTCACTGAACTTGCAAATATTGCTCAGTTTGCTCTGCAATTTAGTTAGCAAAGGAAAAAAAAAAAAACCCACGCCACCCGTAGTTGAGGCAGTCCCCAGCCCTTCCTCTGCCGCAGGCCCTGCCACAAGGCACGGGAGGCCCCGTGCCATGAGCGGCTGCCATGCTGTGAGGGGATCTCGTGAGGGCATCACGTGAGGGGCTCTCGTGACTGCCTGCCATGCTGTGAGGGGATCTCGTGAGGGGCTGCCATGCTGAAGGGATCCCCTGTGGAGCTGCCATGCCTTGAGGGGATCCCGTGAGGGGCTGCCATGCCGTGAGGGGCGCCTACGTGGGGCTGCCACGCTGTGAGGGGATCCTGTGTAAAGCTGCCATGCTGTGAGAGGTTTCTGTGCCCTGAGGGGATCCTGTGAGGGGCTGCCATGCCGTGAGGTAGTCCTGGGAGGGGATGCTGTGAGGCACTGCTATGCCATGAGGGGATGCTAGGCTGTGATGCAATGTGGCAAAACATCCCATCTTGCCTAAGCCGGTGAGAGCTGCTCTCTTCCTATTTTGGTGCCAAAATAATTTGTTTGTTGAAACCAGTGTTTCATGATCTCCAGGGGCTTGGGCAGACTGCAAATGCCCCCTGGTGCTGGGAGACACCAGAGGGGTGAGCAATGGCCCCAGTTTATTTCAGTGCCACCATACAGAGGTGTGGGAGCTACAGTGCCATTGGGCAATGCCATATCCCGTCCATGAGCCAGAGGTGCCATGATGGGGCTAAGCTGTGAAAGTGCTGAGATGGGGAGAGGGAAGCAAAGATATTCCAGCACGTGTTCCAAATACTAAAGGATACACAATGGGCACAGTGGGGTCCCATGCCATGAGGATGAAACTATTGCACCTCTCTCATTCTGTGGATGGTTCACGGATACACCTAAACATAGGTAAGTTGAATTTGCAGGCAGACCAGGTGTGTGTAAGCAGGGGAGCAGTGGATATCTGCAGTGAGAGGTGCTGGCTAGTGTTGCTTGGAGCAGAATTCAGCTCCTGTATCCTGTACACTACGTATGCACCCAGTCGAGGTTCAGCCACTGCTGATCTGGGGAGGGGAAGCCCAGGGAGTGCTAAATCCTTCAAGTGCTCTGCATGTGGGTGTCTATACCCTACTGAGCTCTCGCTGGGGTGGTTGGGACCTTGACATGATCAGCTTGTATGGTTACATGAGCCGGTGATGGCTGTGTGGCTCCCCTGTGTCCAGTGTCCAGTACTAATGGGAGGAATTACCAAGCTGCTGGCAAAGGAGGTACGCATGGGGGCCTCATCCTCCCCTGGCACTGCCTGCTGCACCTCTGCACAAACCCTCCATCATCTGCAGGGCTTTGTCATGGTTTTTGGCAGTGTTTTTTTTCTGCAAGCTCCCCGAAAAACAGCCAGGCAAACCAAGCTCTCTCCCTCTGCCCTCCACCAATGTCTGTGGAGCTCTCAAATGAAGAATAAAGCCATTTGTTTCTAATTATATTTGGCAGCCACTCAGAGAATTTAGGACTAAAGCACGCAATTTTTTTGCTCCTGATTAAAGTACTTGACCTCATAAGCAAAAAGCAAAGATTTCAACACACCCCCATAAGTAGGCTAAGAACAAACTGCAGAGAAAAGACCAAAAAAGAAAACTCCCTTTGCTCTAGATACACAAAATAATTCATTATGAAACAAAAGGCAGAATATTTAGTGCATTGCCTGAGCTCGCCTAGGGCTCAGCTAACCGCCCAATTACTGCTTTTAGAGTTCTTACTCTGAGCAAAGGCGCACGCAGCGAAGGCCCACATGCCCCACTGAGCCCACGGCATGCACATGGCCAAGACCCATTTGCTGCCTGCAGGAAGAAAGTGCCTTTTACAGGACCATGCCAACTTCCCTGGCCCCCGTGCCCAGCTGGCAGAACATTGGGAAGAGTGAGAGTGGACACGTGAGTTGTCGTCACCATCTTTTTCCCCCCACATTCTCAGGGTGAAATAGTTTTTACCCATCAGCTGCAGCATCCTTGGTGCCTAATTTCAGGCAGTGGCTGCCCTGGGGTGGCTGGGGGCAGCAGGCCCTTCTTTCTGCGTTCCACACAGCAGCATCCAGCTCCCATGTTTGCTATTTTCTCCAGCTTTAATACAGCACAAGGATGTGTCGCAACTGCAGAAGAGTCAGTTGGCTCCCAACCAAGAGAAATAGCAATGATCTTGATGGCATCCTTTAAAATAGCAGAGAAACCAGCTCAAAGAGAAATTAACTACCCTGTGAGGTTCCATGGTCCATAAAATACTTCCCCCGGCTCCATGGTTTTAAAATAACATGAAAGAAATGCTTTCTATAAAAAGTAGTTAACTAGCATACAGATTTTTTTAGTTGTAATTCTGAGAGTCATACCCAAACAAAATAGCTATACAAGCATTAAATTATACATTAAAGAAGGCTGATAAAGACAGTGAATTATAGAGCTACCATATAAGATTTCAGATATACAGATAACAGCATTATTAACATTTCTATTAAAGGTGACCTACAAAAAAGGGACAAAAATAATCTGTTATGCTTCTGATTTCTCATGATGCAGGAAAAATGGCTCCAGCCCAGCTGCCACCTAGCCCCTCCTATCATCCCTGCTTCCCCTCCCCATCCTCTCCTCCTAAAATTAATGGAGAACAGAGGGCTGCTTTCTTCTGGGACAGCAAAGAGCTAGGCTGACGTTTCATATTAAAAACTTCCTTGGAGGGCATAAAATGAACGTTTTTCTCAGTGCTTACCCAAAACAGTGAAATGGTGACTTTTTAGTGGAGAGATACTTTTTCTCTCTGTCTGACAGGTACTGGGGCTTTGACCATGTGAACAAAAGCAGCAATGGGTGCAGGTTGCTGCAGTGGGGCTGAGCAGGGTGGCTCCTCATGGAGGGCTTATTCTGCATCACCCTCCAGTGGTTCTTCCCCTGGGCGTACCCCCTGCCACGCCCCTCCAGCCACCTGCAGGGTTTCATAATGCCTGTGGGCAATACAAAATATATAATTAGAAATATATAGAATGAAATGTTAAATACATGTTTATATAGGCAAATATAAAAATAAAAGTGATAAATAGATTAAAATTATTTCTATATTTGTAGAAATAATATATTTTTTCTCTGTAGGTTTATATACTTATATCGAGATAGATAGCTATATATATGTTCATTGTATAAATATGTAATGTAAATATATAATTACCTCTGAGACCACTGCTTCTCTGTCCCTGGTGGCTGAAATTGTTTATCAGGTTATTTGGTTGCTCTTAGTTTTGAAATTTATGTGTAAGTAACTGACGAACATCTGTAGGTGATCAGGCTCGTGAAATGGCAATGCCCAATGTATTTGCTTTTTCCTACCACTGCTGGGCTTGGCTCTTGGGATACTGCCACTGCCCTGCAATCCCATTCTGGTGCCTGGTGTGTGGCCGCAGTGATCCTGCCCCTATAACTCATCTGTAGCCAGGGTTAGGGGGGCTCGCAGGAATGTGAGAGCTGGGTGATTTTATACAAATTTCTCTCTGCATTTGGGCTTTAACTTTAGGTTATTAATATACAATGACTCCAGATTTCCAACTGCAGCCTGTTTTTCTATACATTTAGTATGTGCTTTGTGGTAAGCAATGGGTGACCTGGGAGCCAGGTGGCCCCAGGGTGGCTATGTGGCCCGGCCAGCCGCCTGCCTTCAACAACCATGAGAGGTCCTTTGGAGAAGGACCTTGTGAAGTATTCTGTCCAACACTTCTTTTAATATTTGCAAAATGTGTCATCAAATCCCGAAAAGGCTGCCGACACGTGCTGCGGCTGGGCAGCCGTCTGCTTTGCCACCACGGACATCTTGTCTCAGGACAACTGCACCATAAAAACCTGGTCCCTGCTGAAGGGCAGGGAAGGGGATGTACAGCAAAAACTGCTTTGTGGTTCTCTTTTCATTTACTGTAACTTTAGAATTAGACAAAACTCCATGTCATCTGATGTGAAAACAGGAAGCCAGCACTACTTCATCAAGAGATGAACAAAAGGGGATTACATTTTCCCATCTGGAATGATACTGCAGCCCAACCAAACACTACCCATATGATATAAAATAATCTTGAAATAATAAAGCCTGACAACAACCCACTACATTATGAGTTTACCTATGTGACATCAGCCAGATCTGTTTTGGTGTGGACAGGTTTCTGATCCAAACCAGACCTCCTACAAGGCAGCTGCCGATGCTCCTCTTCTCCAGACTGGTACAAAACACATTAAAATGGTACACAAGAAGAGTCTGAACTGCAGCGAAGGAACTGGCCTCTGAGGCAGGAATGGGAAGCTAGGAGTGCCAATTCATTAAGCTGTTGTGGATGTCAGTGAGAAAGGGATTTTGCTTCTTATAACCTAAAGTGTGAAATGAAAGTCATTCAGGTTTCACTCCTTATAGTACTGCTGTCCTATGCAGCAGTAGACTCTGACCCCACCAGTCTCCATCCACCATGTCCTGAGCCACCAGCTGCCCAGGTCATGGTGGGACTCTGAGAAAGCTACTGTTATCCCCACGGTCTCCTGTCTTCCCCTGCATATTCTGCTGTCAGCTGCTAATGAAGATGAAGGAACAACTCCAAGAGTGGAGCCACCAGTTCTATTTTCCATTGGCTGCAGTTGGAGTGCTGGTTTGTTTGTCCCCTTCTCTCTTCACTGGTGTGCAGTAGCTCTGCTCAGAAGCATCTGTTCTTCACTTAAAGCTAGTGTTAAGCTACTTTTGCTACAGGATTGATGGAGGCAGAAGGAGGTCAAATGTTTGATCCAAGTTTGGAGAGAGTCCCACTAAATAGCTTGTCTATAACACATATTGATTATTGGCCCTCCTCTGTTTAGAAGAATTACATGGATCAAAGAACTGAAATCCCCATGGTAGGGAATAGCAGTTCCCTACTCAGTCCAGATTTGGCTCTTTGGATGAGCCCTTACAAGGCTCTGGACTGAAAATGCCAGAGAAGGCCGAAAGACCTGTATGCGATTAGAATTAGGTTACATCTCTATATGGATCAGGCACAAAGGAATTACAGCTGCATGCTGGATACTTCAAACAAAGCAACAAAATTACTTGGACTAGAAATCCAGTGGCTTCTTCATCTCTGGTAGTCTGAATGGGGGCTCTACACTCCTGCTGCCATCACCACTCTTCAATGCTGCTCCTCTTTCTCTGATGGAGCAGGGTTTGGGTATGTTATTAATTTTCATTCTTATAATTTTTTTCCAAAACCAACTTAAAAACAAACTACCTGTGCTAATTAGGCCTCTTGAAAGCAAGCTGTATTTGCTGCCACAATGCAATATAGTACATGATGCCGTGATGGCTGCACTACTTCTCCTGCCCAGGCTGGTTGCTCCACAAGGCTGTGGTTATCGTGTGCCAGATCATCCAGAGCTGGACAGGACAGCCCTGTGGGCACTGCCTCACCTGATTAGCACAGAAGATGCAGCTGACAAATTAACACCAATGGCCCTCAGCTGTGTCAGAATTGCACCATTGACACGGCAGTCCTCCCCAGGTGAGCAGCCCACAGCTTTAGCATAACTGAGACAGGGGGTTGTAAGACTTGGGAAAGTTGTGTTTGTGCTATTTTGTTTTATTTTCCTTATCTAATTCAGAAAGGAGGAAAAGAAGAAAGAAGGAACATGTCACTTCTTGGACTTCATCCAGGTAAGAAGCAGTGGGCAGATTCAGAAGTTGGGTGTTGCATTTTACAAGGCCAGCTGTCTGGGCTCCCAATGTGTGTGCCTTAGTAGGTGGCTGGCAGTGTTAAAACATATGCATACATGTGTACATACAGTAGACAGCATAAATACTTTAAAATCTCAGCCTCAGGTTAAAGGTATGATTATTATCTGGGAGGAGTAAGGATGCAATATCTGTTCCTCCACTCCTCCTGTTCACAGACCCTGAATTACATGCTATAACTGGACTGGCAGCCTCTTAAACACTCTTTTAGATCATACTAACCTGTTAATATTTTGATCTGGCTTTTGAACCTGTTCAGAAAGGTTTGCAACCTCCAGGAAGTTGCACTGAGGAAGAGTGACTGTGCCGCACACCTCAGCACTTTAGAAGAGTTCAGGTGTGATTTCTGTCTGCAAGCTAAGACATTCCATGCTCAGGTATCATCTCTGCCCATCTCTTCCAATTGTAACCAACTTTTCTGTCAGTTGTCCTGCAACAAGTCATACAGGAGAGCATCTGTGATCCATCCTGGGCAAATGTGAGCTTGTGCTCACTGCAACGATGATCATGTAAGAGCTGTGCTTCGCAGTGACCTGGCTTCTCCTGGCTTGTACCATCCAGGTTAGCCTGGTGTTTAACCCCCTTGTGTTAGAGGGAGTTTGGCAATGAAGGGAGTACTTTATGGAGAGTGGAGGGATATTACTCACATCCAGTATTTAGTATGGAGACAGTTCATTGCAAATGTCTCACAGCTGATCCAGGCACTTCTCCTCTGCCGGACTCTTTCCAGAGAAGAAGACCTGCTAAGGTATATGTACTCCAAAGATTTCTAATTTCAGACAGCTTGGAGGCACCCTCACTGCAGTTTGGATTGCGCTTGCTTCTGTAGGAGCACAGGAAGACCACCTGTCCCCAGCCACAGTGAGAAACCTAACCAGAGACATTTAATTGATTTCCCTGAAAGCTGGGAAGGGGATGGGGGAAAAACTCCAGGGCTGCAGTGAACACTGCTGAATGCAAGCTGGTTAACCTTCCCAGGAAAACTTGGATTTATCCAATTACTGTGCTCCTGGAGTTGAGAAAAAACAGATTTCATTGTAGTGCCCTGGCTGTCCCTGCACTGGCTGCTGCTGCCCTGCATGGCCCCTCCAAGCAGTGCTTCAGGCAGGACCCACCCCTGGAAGCCAAAAACCTTCCAGCTGGTCCGGAGTTACACAGGCCTGGATTTCTGTTTTCTCCTTACGTGTGTGAACAGGCCTCGGCTACAGCCTGTGGGCATGGAGGCGGTGTAAATGAAAGTGTAAACATGGCCATTCTCATTAAAGGATGTGCCGAGTGAGGTGTGCTGGCTGCGGCTTATGCAATCCTGCTTTGAACAACTGTGAGGAATTCATAGAATTCTCATAAATCTTGATTGTTTCACTTTCATTGAGGGTTTTTATGATTCCTTTTTAAATTTTGTTTGCTTTTTTTTCTCCCTCCATTAATCATTCTCTTGTTCTGAAGTTCCTCTCTCCAGTGAGGGAGAATTAAAAAGCTCTGCTTGGCAGAGCCAGTGAACCGCACCAGCTGCATACTAACAAGGATGAGGATGGCTCTCAAGCAGTGTGTGGGCAAAGAAGGGATGCATCCACTCCATTCAGCATTTAGCCTTCCAAGAAAGCTTGGATGCACTTTGTCAGTGGTGCAGCTGTCCGGAGTAACCTGGTCCCAACCCATGTCTCACTGGCTTGGGGGGATACTGTCGTGAGCTTCGGGAAATTCGGCCATCGATGTCATGCTCTGGCTGCCGCCGTCCTGCAATCAGTGTATGATCTACCCGCTGGCTACCTCCATCACTTCTAAAAGAACCCGTACCTTGAAACACTCTCTTAAGAAACTGTTGTCCTTAGTTATTACACCAGGAAAAACAGAGGCGTGGAGGGCAGGAAGAGGGAATCAGAGGCACCCACTGTGACATCCAAGGGGAAGAAGAAGAATGAGAGGGAATCAGAGGAGCTCACTGTGACATCCAAGGGGAAGAAGAAGAAGAGTGAGACGGGCCCTGTGGTAACCCACAGAAGAGATGAGCCTGGAGGGATTCTGGAGCAAAACCATGGGGTAAAGTTGAAACTGTACCAACGCTGAAGCACAGTAGGTTTGGCTTTAAACAGGCAACTTGTGGGGTTGTGTCTAAAATCACGTTCATGGGTCTCAGCTTCCATTACAAAATAGTATTGGAGAAAAAAAGCCTCCAAAGTGTGACCTACTGGAGTGAACAGCCAAAATGTCAATACAAATAATATTCTATTACTTTTTTTAAAGGCGGCTGCCTCAGTGTTGGGATCTGCGGTTGGCAAAGATCAATTTTGATAGCAAATAGTTTTACTTATGAACCTGCTTTACTAGCACATATGTGGTAGCCTGTAGTCCTGGTCAAATGTTCAGCTTGTGAAAACTATAGAGGAAGGAGCATGAAGCTGGAGTCTTGCAGAAACCCATTATCCCTTATGGAGTTGGGGGACCCCCAAGGGTGGGAGCAAGGCTGTGAGGGAGCCCATGGACCACAGCCAGGCCTGGGTAGAGCAAGGATCCCGGCTCCCCTCCTTCCATAGCTCCGGGGACCAGGAGAGCATCAGCCCCCTCCGGAATCACTGCCCCCAAGGTACGTGTGCCACGGGCATGTGAGGACTGGCGGCGAGCAGGGAACTCATCCTGGCACACATCAGAGGAGATGCTCAACACTGAGCTCTTGAAAGCTTTGCCTCCCCTGCCCTCCAAAACGCAAACAAAAACCCAGCAGGTTTGGGCTACATGCTGCGGTGACCCCATAGCCTTCGACCACGCAGCGCATCACTGATGCAGGGACCTTCACAGCTCCAGTGCCTCAGAATTATGTACCCTGATTATCTTTTTAATAGTAGTTAGGTGGTTAATTACCTGAAGGTTGCATACTGAAGTATTGTTTTTCATATATGGCTTAGTAATTAAATTACCCCTGTTGCTATTACATAATGTAAGTAACAGCTACTTGATTTTAAAAGAATAGTCAAATTTGGCAGACAGTTTGGAGTAATTTCATTTTATATTGGAGCCTAATGCTAAGAGATTGCAAAGAAAGCAGAAGGCAGCTGCTTGGAATAGTCTGAAATAAGCGTGTGGTAACCAACAACTATTATTATTGTATTACTGCTTGTAATTCCCCAATGGAGAATTAAATTTCTATAATAGATACAGCTTTTAACAAAAACAAAAATAAAAGTATTTGCTTTTTCTGTCAAGGAAAAGTCTTTTAGGAAATGATACCATTGAATGTACATTTCCCAAGGGAGGGGGAAGGAAAAACCCCTGGTCTTGCAAGATTCCTTTGCACAGGGCTTCTGCTTTCCACAGATTTCACTGCAGGATTGTCTCAGATTTCCTCTAAAGGGCTGGCAGAAAGATAAATTTATTATTTAGAGATCAAAATGAGCTAATCAGATTTTTTAAATACACATTCTCTGTAACTGCATTTAGGTTGGAATTTAGCATTCACTTGCCAAAAAATGACATTCACTCTTCCCCACAAACCAAAAAGCCTGTGTGCTCCATTTCTGCCTCCTAACGTGTCTGACCAGGAACAGTATGGCAAATTACAGGGCTGGCGAATAAGAACATAGGATCACATTTCAGGCTCTGGGAGCTTAATATTGGCCAGCGCATTTTTGACCTTAATTTCAACAGGCTTTTAGTTCTCCGTATCAGTTTATATGGGAAGGCTGGCTCAGGGGTGGGGACCTGGGCACTAACCTGGTCTCCTGGCTAGACCTAAAGGTAACTCAATCAATCAATGCATCTTTAATTCGAAATGCTTGATGGCTAATCTCTTGTTTTCTTTAATTAATGATCTACAGTTAATCATTATGAATGGTAAATTGTCTATTTCAGCATCGATAGGAAGAGTTCCTATGGGAAAATGTTCCCCTATAGCTTTAATTTAAATATGCATTTTCACATCACACTTACCATATCCTTACCTTTATGCTATCGCATGATTACAGGTCCATTAACTAATCACATTTGACAACTTGTTTATTGAGGGGAGCAACTATTTTACATCTCTTGCCTGGGAAAGAAAACACTCTAACAAACAATTATTCAGCAGCTGCAATCATGGAGCACTGAATTAATTGCTTTGAAGATCTCAGTCAAGAAGATCTTGATAAAAAAAAAATCAAAGAAAATGTTGTTTGACAGAATGCATGAATGAGAGTGCCAGGAGGGACTCGGGCTCACTAAGCTGCAGCCTTGCTCCAGGGAGTGCTCCATGAGGACCTTGAAACACCGCACTCAGTGGAGGAGGAGGCTGTGGAAAAGCTCATTTGCATGTTTGTTCTTTCAAGTTTAGTTTATCAAAACCAGAACTTACACATATAATTTGTTTATAGGATCAGGATGCTGCTTAAAAAGGGACAAAAAACCTGAGCACAATCAGGTCTGTGAAGGCTGACACATGGATATTTCATACATGTAACTTCCATGCATGACTTCTCCTGCCATACAGATAATTAACCCAAAGGGTATTGTGAGGCTTAATGATTATAAAGCACTTGAGAACTTTATCCCAGTGAGAGCTGCTGTATTGCACTGGAGTAGGATAAAAAGCAGAACAAGGCATGTTGGGATCTCAGCTCTGGACGTAGCTGGGCAAAAGTGTCTTGGTGCACCCTGGTGCTGGTGAAAAGCAGCAGTGCCAGTGTCATTCACTCTCTGACACATGTCTGGGGGCCATCAGGAGAGTTTGTATCTTGAGTGCGCAAATTGGTGCTTTGTTGGGACTAGAGTGTTGTAGAACGTAGTGGGATTGCTGCTAAAGCTTAATGCAGGCACTGAAGACAGTTGGAAAGGAGTTTCTGATCTCTCCAGCTCCTTTGCCTGTGACTGCTGCTCTTTCAACAGCATGAGGAGGACCAGAATGTCTCACATGAGACAGTCCCAAACTCTGCACTGTGAACAAGTCCCAGCCTGCAACATGCTGGCCAAACCCAAGCCATGCTTCCTTCTTTCAGCTGCTCTAACCTTGTGTGCTTTGTAAGTCAGCTAAGATGAAATGTGTTTCTGCCAGATAAGACTAATTCCTACAGTGACACTGGAAAGGAAAGGAGAGCTTAAAGGTTCAAAACTCCCTGCAGTAAAGGGCTTCAAAAGTGAAGTACGAGGACTAAACAGTATCTTCGCTGAATATTAAATCACTATAAAAAGCTGGAGAAGTTGCCCGGTAAGCTGAAAGGGCAGTGATAATGTGAGGTGGGCTTCTCAGAAGACGTCCTGATTGGGCTTTTAGACCACATCAAACTAGTAACACAGTCAGCTTTTCAAAACTGCCTTGTTCTTATATTAAACATTGCTAACCATTTGCTAGCATCATCTCTCTAGAAATGGGGAGAAATCGAATTCTTTTCCTGTTTCTGCATGCCCCAAGTTCAGAAATTCTGTGAGGATGGCGGTATTGAAGTCAGTCATGAACATTGCACTATTTTGCCAAACCCAGCACCTATAAGGACTAATGCCTCAAAAAGTGTGATGGAAACTTCTGTCACAATGGTACATATTTAAGTGAGGAACAGAGAAGCTGTGGCCCCTCCCGTGACTCCTGTTTGATATCAGTGAGAGCCCAAACTGAATTTATACATTTGTATGTACCCTGATTCAAATAATTGTTTCTGCAGCAAGCCCTTGGCTCTCTTTAATGCTTCAGCACAAGACAGATGGAGCCTAACTAAATAATTGGCTCTATCTTTTCCTTTTCTTGTTTCGGCTTTTTTTTTCTGCCAGGTATGGTTGACAGATTTTGCCTTGCCAAAGGAAAGGTAGAAAAAGCATGTAAATAAATTGTTGTTGAAGTTTGTATTAATCAGTCTAGTAAGCTGTAGAGTAGCAGAAGACTGATGTGTTCTGGTTTATCCTTATGAAAGATGTAAATAGCAGGTTACACATTAATGCTCGGAAATCACTAACTTTACTTGCCAAGGAATTATACTATTATTTTAAATGAATGAATGGAAAAGTGTGCATCAGGCTATAGGCTCAAGTGGCTATTGCACAAGCAGGGTTAAACCTGAGGTGTTCCCAAGACAGCAGACCTTTATCCTTCTTTAGGATAATGATCAAGCAAATATTTAAGAAACTTTCTAATGAGGTCATGAGTAAAATGTGATGTATTATTAGACACACAAATGAACTCTTATTAAAATAATAGAAAAGTCCTGATATATTAAAGGCATGGTGTAATAAATCCAATTTGACCTGGAGCCATGTGTGGAATGCCATTATTAGGATTTGTCCTTAATAAAAGGCTTTCCATTTAGTTAATAAAATTTGAGACTCTGCTAATTTTGAGCAAAGTTTCTTCCATGCTTGAAGAGCTGGTCTGCCCTACATCAGGTGGCCCATGCTGTGTGATAAAGTTACAGTGATGAGAAGAGCATTCTCATCCTCTACATCGTGTCACTGGGTCTGGATTCAGAAGAAAGAAAGGCCAAGCTGCCACATGCCCTTGATTTTCCTACAAGCCTAATACACAGGCTAAGAAGCTCAGTGCTTCGGCAGTTGACACTCCAGCTGATCCATCCACATGATGGGAAGGTCAGTTAAATCCCTCTCAGTTTATTTCAAAAGCTCTCAACCCTTGCATACAGCCATGAGGGACTGAAGAGTAATGACCACTCAAAACCAAAGGAAGTAAAGCAGCTGCTGCCATCTGAAAAACAAATGCTGTGAGGACAAAGCAGCTCGCTCGTGCCCACCATGCAGTTATAACAATTTTTCCTGCTGTTGAGAAATTTGTGAGATGTTAAGCTCACTGTAACATCACTAAGATCTCCTCTTTCTTGAATTACATCTTTATTTAAGCACACACCATCCTGGCCACAGAGTGATGGACACATTTTAATTTGGTTTTTGCTAATGCAGAATGAGCAGCTAAAACGGAGGCAATATTAATGAACGTATTCTGTTCTTGTAAATCAAGAGTCGCCCTGAGTGAGTAGTGCGTGTTCAGCTGTGGGCACCCAGCTCAAGAAAGATAGCGTCAGAATACATGTGGGATTTTGAGATAGACACTAATTAGAAAATGGAAAATGTAATCCAAACAAAGATGGAAAAGACTGGGACCATTTTCCTTTAGGGTGAAAAAACTTAATCAAAGATATTTGTATTTTGGAACCATTTTTATAGTCAGCAACAAAAAAAGGAATGTGATGAACACTTGTTGACCCTTCTTTGCAAAAGAAAATATATGAATTTTAAAGCTTGGAAAGAAAACTTTTGTGGTATAACATCAAACTGCAAGTGCTACAAGACATCAGTGATGTCAAAATTTAAGCAAACCAAATAATACAATTTTTTGCTTTTAACTGCCGCTCTGAATTCATGTCCAGACAGAGACATAAAGTAAAACTGTGACAGACTAAAAGGCTTCCCACGTCTGCACATAAAAAAGCCTATAATTACTAAGGGCTGGGAAGAGGTTGTGTGTGAAACTTCCTTCTGCTAGTATTCCTGTAGCACCACCTGAAACTGGACAAGAGCCGAAAAAAACCATTCTGGTGAAACAATGTATATTACAAAAATATCCTTTTGTAACTATTTTGCAAGAAGTTTATAGAAAGGTGAAGAAAGAATAAAAGACACTTCACTAGTTATTACAATTTTTTTCCCTTTGGGGAGACACATAAAAAACATTTAGAAATCTATCTTGATATAAAAATCTTGAAAGACTGTTCTTTCCTCATAAAAAGCAATTTATTTTGGTGTCTCACAAACTGGTTTTTGTGAGTACATAATACATATCTGGAACAATTACAGTTTAACCATTTGCTAATGGTTATATGAAGATTAAATATCATTAAATCCCTCAGCTGCACTGTCTTGCCTTGCAATTGTCAATCCCACTTTTTTTCATGGACTCTTATTCCAAAATTAAAATGTCTAGCAATTCCTTTTGCATTTATTACAGTAATTGCATAACTGGGCCAAAAGAACACTTCACTTGAGCAGCTCAGCTTTAAATTAGCAATGCCAACACCAAGCTCTAGCTGGTGAGGTGGACAGGAGTTCCCCTTCAGTACAAGGCTGCCTGTGAAAGGAAAAAACAATTAATGGATGGATTAATTAATTAATTAATGGATGTCAGTGTCTCATTTATGAAGCCACCTTACAAAGCAGAGAGCATGATGTAAATCTGCTTCATGGCACGTTTTCCTCCAAGACTGTGACAGAAGTAGGATAGCACCTAAAACACAACGTTTTGTTCTGGCAGACTTGTGGAGAAAAGGTGCATCTCCGATAACATTTCTAACTTTACTTACTCACACAGGGTGGGGTCTGTTTGATTAACTGGATGGCAGATAGCATTGATTTAACTGAAATCCAGTCAAATGGCTTTTCCTCCCTTCCTCCAGATCAGAAAACTGAGGCCCATACTGTTTGCTGTTGTCAGTACCGGCCTACAGGGGTACACTCATGGCAGGCGGGGGGGAAAAGTAGCTCCCCCTAAGCTCTCTGATTTTACAGCAGCCATCACCCATGGTTTATACACTGGAGTAAAGCTTAATGTAGTTCCAGACTGAAGAAAATTACACCAAAAACCTTTTATTCTAGAAACATTTTTAATTTCATTTGCATATTTTAACAGAAATACAATATGCTAGCAGCAAAAAAAGATTTCTTTTCTAACATTTCACAATACATTAGCATCCAAATCACCATTTTTCTATTAAGACAGTCTGCATTAATTACAGATCAACTCTGAATACTACGACAGTATTTCCAAATACGTACAAGCCACCGTAAAACAGCTATTAGTATTATTACCACGGGGGAAAAAAAAAAAAAAATCACAATACTAGTAAAAATGTAAACATTTGAAGGTAATGCCTTTAAAACTACAGAAGGTACCATCTACCATTCCAAGACCAAGTAAACAGCTGAAGACATTAGGTAAATATAAAAAGTTAATAAATTAAATCTTTGTTCCATCAGTATTTCAGAAGTTGTTCATGTTCTGTGAAAACTATGTTCAAGTTTGGACTGGCAATTGCTTTCAAGTTGTACTTCCTAAAAGAAGAGTTCAGGCTGACTCCTGTCTCTGCCCCACTTCAAGACAGCATCCGATCAATTAATTGTGGTTTTAAGCAGCATTAATTCATCCCAGCAGAGAACAAGCAGGTACAGTTTTCAGAGCAGACCTGACACGTTCCTCAGAAAAGTCTCTAATCCCATGTGTCTTTCAGCAGGTGCCACCAACATTCTCCATGTGCTACACTGGATCGTTTCAGCCATTCATTCTGGGAGCAGCATTTTTCCATGCACTTCCCTGCCAGACAGTAGCATTCCAACTTCCTACACAAATGTGAACGCAGGGCAATGGGACACAAGGGCTGGGAGAAGCCACATGCTTTCTGCTGTCCTCCAAGCCTCATCCCCACAGGAGGCTGCCTAATGGCTTTTGATCACTGATATTTTGAGTCATACAATTAAAAGCATCCTCATGATGGAATACAGCCACTAAGACAGTGAAACATTACGTTCTCTTCTACTGCTTGGGAGTAGCAGTTGCATAGCTAAGCTCAGGGTTTCCTGATAGCCTGCAGCTTGGTTAAACCAGCTTTGTTAACAGAAGATATAATGGCCGTACAGAAGGGGGAAGAAAAAAGAACGACTAAGTAACAATAAATACTAAAACCTGAAGTCAACTCTTCCTTCGTAAATAGGGATTATATAGTTCTGAAGCAGATAAGCAGAGTAATTAATGGCCTTGTTTGTTTAGTGGTGGTCTTATCATTATAATGAACTGGCCCACACGAGTCTAATTTAAGGATAGATATATCAACACAGCTTCATGGAGAACAGGTCTTGAACAACAGGTTGCATTTTATTCTTCAATATACTAAGCTCGGCTTGCAAAGACACCTGCAGTAAGGTGTTACCCAGAAGAACCCTGAGTCACCTTCTGAAAACCAGATAAACATGCAATTTTCTTTATCAGATCATAATAATAATTTCAAAATACCGTGTTAATAGGGATTCAGCAAGAAATACAGCTGGTTTTCATCTTAATGTTTTAAAGGCTCTGGGACAAAAGGGACAGAAATTCAACGGCCTGTGTGTTTGCTTTTGCCCACCCCCCACCCATGTCACTGATGTAATAAAAACTTATCACCTCTCTCTACAAACCTTGCCTTGCATTCAATTTTAAAAATCAATGATCTGGAATAAACTGTAAAAATCACTTGCAATAAATTTGCAAAGGACATGCAGACTGCTGGGGTAGTAAAGAATGAGGACAGGTCACTTACACAGAGCAATCTGGATCACTTCATGAGCAGTATTTTAATGCTGGTAAAATACAATGTGTATTTCCAAGAAAATATAAGGTAGGATAATAAGAGGATGATGTACCGCATTCTTGAGAAAGACTCTGAAGAGGACTTGGGCCATAAAAGTCAGCATCCAAGGCAATGCTTCCACAAAAAAAAAGAATAATGCAATTTTTGAGGAAAAAGGAGAGAGGGGGACATATTCATCACAGTAAGAGGATCACGTTATGGATCTGTACAGTCCTGATGGATCACTATTGACATGTGGCATCTAATTCAGATGTCACCCTTACAAATACTTCTATACATGAGAAATACAGAAAAGAACGTGAAGATTAATTAGTCTTGGATAACATTCACTGCCATAGGAAAGTTAAGGAATTCAGTACATCTCATCAGAGAAAAGGTTAAAAGGGACATAATCATGATTTATCACTACACACAAGCAATTAGAAAAGCTGATACTACAGAGATCAATATAAGCAATCAAATGCATAAAAAGACCAAAATAGCTTAAGGTGGAGCCAGAAATGCAAATAGAAAATCAAGTGAAAATGTACCTGGGGTAATTAAGTATTGCAACAGGAGGTATGAGTGAATTCTCATCACTTGAAGACTTCAAATTAATATTAAATGCCTTGCTAAAATATGTATGTTCAGTTCAAAACAAAGCCACGGAATTTAATAGAGAAACTGCTCGTTGAAATTCAATGGCCTGTTGAATTTAAAAATAAATCCTCATTATGGTGCCTTCTTGCCTTATATATTTATGAGATTTATTTTTAAATATAACCACTAAATGAAAGGGGGTTACCATGAAAAAGGTACTTTTTTTCTTTCCGAGCACAGCAACATTTAAGACTAGATTTAAAGCTAAATAAACTGCAGCTGCATTTTGGAAAATATGCTTTCCCCCCCGCATTTATTTTTCCCATTTCTTGTTCAGAGTTGTACAGTCCACTTAGTCGACTGTCTCATTTACATAATCATGTAGTTATTCTTCAGTTTTTCTGTTCCTATTTATAAACCATTCACAAACCATTCACTTAAGTAACAGCATGATTTATTGTAAGAATGATTATGGTTGTTTCAGAAGGAAAATGGAATGTGATTAAATGAAGAATGAACAAGGACATTCTAGAACAAAGGGCTCTAATCCTGCAAAAGGATTTGTAAATGAAACCTGCCTCTCAACCCCATCCCAAATAGCCAGTGAACTACTGAGGGAATTCAGCCGATACCTCTACAGCTGTGCAGCCAAGAGCTTAGTTGAAGACAAAAAATTAGATAAAATCAACCAACCAACTATGCCCACAGTATCGTCTGAAGAAATGGGAAAGCTCCCAGAGCCATCCACAGTTTGGAATAAAAAAAAACCTAATAATGAACTGTATATGTACAGTTGCTGGTATGACCCTCTCCACACAGGTCTGAGCTCCAAGGCTCTAGAGAGAGAACTGCAAGCAGACCTTTACCTTTGGATCAGTGCCAGCATCTGAGAGAAATGCATCAGCCAAGGAAATGATTGGGTATTTAAGCTGCGGATCCAGGAGAACACAGCTTTTCCTTATGCAATAGATGTTTTGCAGGTGCCACAGCAACCCTAACAACCCATGCTTCTTACAGAACTGGTGAACAGTCTGATGGAAGAATATCGAAGTTCAGTATCTTCACCTGAAGTGCTTATTCTCTGCTATTGCAGAAAGAACAAGTGGTGAAAAAACCCTGTTTGTTTACCAGTAACACTGCCTGTTTACAAACCAGTTCCCTACCAGGAACAGCTGAGAGGCTCTGCAAAGGAGGAGCTGTGTTACAGGGCCACGTTTGTCAGGAAAAACAACCATAAGATGAGCACGTGCTCATACCCAGCACTGCTTTTAAATGCTCATCTTAGCCCAAAATAAACAGCAGTGATGGATCATATCCTTGCTCTAAGATAATGCTGGACCATTCTGACAGCACAGAACCAGCAGGAACTTGGGAAATCCCACACTAAATTGATAGAACTGCTTCAGAAATTCATACGGGGTTACAGAGCCATTCAGAACAGCACAAAAGCTTTTCATACTCGATTACCATATAAGCACTGTTTCCTAAACAGTGAGGGAGAGAGAGGGATATTTTAGGACAAAGCCCAAGAAAATCAGCTTTGCAAGATCTGTGCTGAATATATGTGAGCTCCCACTTAAGTAGTCTGGGGAGCTGTGGATGGGCTAAGCTGAGGGACTGGTAGAAGGCACTGGTAACATGCCTGCTGCTGTGAGGACAGCTGAGGTTACCCTGAACACTGGGTTTTCCAAGAGGAAAGTACTGAATTATTGCTTTCAGAAATAGCACCATTACTCCAGACAGAGAGAACTCCCCCTGTTCTAGTGCAATTATTTAGATGTGAGCGCTAATGAGTACAGCTGAGACTGCAGCAGTAATGCCCTGGCTAACAGGAAACACTTGAGCTATATGCTAAAATCTATTTTTAATAAAGAGTATTAGGAGAAGGCTGAGAAACTTTAAATTCCAAGGACTCTCTAAGCTAATTATGATACCTATGGATGCAACCAGGACCTGGGGTCTAAAATTTCTGTGATGCCTTTCTGTCTAGGGGTTGGTACTGGTTTGGTTTCAGACTTGGTCTTGCTAACCAGAGAAATGGGATTCCCCGGGCCAGCTAAACCACTTTTTCTACAAGGACCAATTTTGCGAGGAGCAGCAATGGGGGTTTGCAGCTGCTGCATTTTTGTCTCTAACAGTGACTCAAAGGAAGAGCTGCTGGCAGATGCGTGGTCAGGCTTCCCCCAGTTTTCCTTGCCCCGTTGCTCTGTGTTCACCTGCGCTTTTGCACTGTATGGTGACTTATCAGAGGGTGGAGGTGGAGCTCTTCTTTTCTTTCCTCTGCTGTCATTAGGACTTGTAGTATCTCCTTTTGGGTCCAGATGCATGTTTTTCTGAACAGTCATCTCATGAGATCCATCAAAGAGTGAAGCCCATAGGGCAGATGCAGACTCTTTTTGCTGGCCAAGAAGGAAATCACCATCACTCTCTTCAATTTTCCTTTGTATGATATCAGCTAAGCTCTCACATTTCACTGGAGAATCAATGCCTGTAATTTTAAGGGACAGCAATTAACCCAAATTAAAACACTACCAATGATTTTACTTCTACCTATTTTGTTAGTTTTGTATTCTGAGCAGTAATATGTCCCACCAAATCTGAACTACCAAGGGTATTAATGGATGAAATGGAAAAGATTACATATGCTATCCAAGAGAGAACTGAGGTGACAGGAGGGAACTGTTTTTGTGACAGCTGGCATTGAGGCAGTAGGGTAGACACTGATATTTCTTTCCAAGTAAAAGAAAAGAATGTACTACTGGGAAACCTGTATGTATTAGATATTGAACACATTTTGTTGTATAGAGCTTTGAAAATTTCATTTCACAGGAGGCTCATGAAAGTCTATGACTAAATATTCTTCTGTTGCTAGCCTGTAGAAAATGGGACATCTTTACATATATCATTTTCTCTATGTGCTTTAAGACTGTCTTGCTCCATTTCTTATTCTTCTTCTTGAGTTTTCCATGTCTACTGCAGTAGTACCAGCCTCAAACAGCAGCAGTATCTGATTTTCAATAGAATCACAGAACTGTTTAGGTTGGAAAAGACTTTTAAAGATCATTGAGTCCATCTGTTAACCCAGCATTGCCAAATTCACCACCATCCCGATGTCCCTAAGCACCACATCTACATTCTTCTAAATACCTCCAGAACAGTGCCCCCACTACTTTCCTGGGCAGCCTGTGCCAATCTTTCTGTGAAGACATTTTTCCTAATATCCAATCTAATCCTCTCCTGGGGCAACTTGAGGTCTTTTCCACTTGTCCCATCACTTGTTACTTGAGAAAAGGGACTGAACCCCCCTGGCTACAATCTCTTTTCAGGTCGCTGTAGGGAGCCATAAGGCCCCCTGCCCCGAGCCTCCTTTTGTCCAGGCTAAACATCCCCAGCTCCCCCAGTCACTCCTCATCACACTTGTGCTCCAGACCCTTCGCCAGCTCCATTACCCTTCCCTGGACAAGCTCCAGTCCCCCAATGTCTTTCCGTAGTGAAGAACCCCAAACTGAACACAGGATTTGAGGTGCCTCACCAGTGCTGAATACAGGGTACTACAAATACTATAAATAAACCGGGGCGGG